>JAKELP010000044.1:10017500-10255693 GCA_029929735.1 Mimosa pudica
TCTTCACTATATGATTTGACACTGTGTCCCTCTCCATAATGAGGGGACAAATTTCCCTCCCTGGCAATCTCCAGATAAGGAACCCCAATTCTGTTTCCATTGCAGAACGGGAACGGTTGGGCTCTTTAATGCCAAACAACCGTAGGTCACTTACTTTCTCTAGTAAGTAGACCCGTGATCCCCGGTCTCTAGTCCGAAAAGGATTCGTACAAATAACTGTCGATCGGCCAATCGACAGTTATCATCGCGCGATGGTACATCAATTTCAGTGTCATGCAATGCTCTCCATATCCCTATAATATCTCATCCACAATAATCAACACCAACATCAACATCATACACTTCTCACATCACCTTTCAATCTATTATCCACCATATCTTCCCTTAACATAACTCTCCAAAATCTCAACTCACATCTAATTCATTTTCTATACTCACAACCTCTCAATATCCAGCACCTGCAAATATGTCACACAATTCCAAAATATCCAGCACCACCAGACAGGATACTACATATATAAGGTGTCAAAATCTTTTATATGAAAATAATCGTGTTTGAAAGGCACCCGATAGCCTGTTTTGTATAAAAATACCTTTTCAAAGATAATATATATAGAGAGGGTGAGAAAGGATTTTAAAAATCCCCAACTAACGTCACCCTCATTGTTATAGTAAGGTTAAGTGTGATTACCTGTCGCCCAGCAATTTACGAGATTCCTCACCCTTTTTCTTTATGCCTCACAAGCCACATCTTAGTCAATCCTATAATGAGGTTGTACAGAATGATAAATTAGTATCATTTCTACTTCGTGATGTTTAACGTCTCTCTTGTATTCCCTTTACTACCCAATCCCCTTTTTAATATTCAATCTTAGTCAAAATTCACAAATAAATAACCAGTGACAACAAACTATCATCACAACAACATTCACGCACCCTATACATAGAGGCACACCTTTTTGTATCAAACAACATCATGCTTAAATGAAAACACCTAGATACAAGCATACATCATTTTATCTTTCAAATCATAAATAATGTAATCCACAATAAGTGAATAAGTAATCAGCCGCTATTCTTACTTTAGTCAAATCCTAAAATCATTTAACCTCAATTCATTCCAAAGGTACTTGTACCAATTATACCTTAAAATAAGATTAGCATTACTCATTCATCCAAATAAGATCAACTAATCTAAAGTCTATTAAATTTATAAAATAAACTACTAGAACTCATTCCCAATCGCCAACAATCCATTATTGTACCCGAACAACACCATTTCAAGCCAAAGTGACTCACTATCATCATTATTCAATCCCAATCATTTAACACTCAAATTCTTGATCATCTAAAATCCCATTTACTCCAATCATTGAAAATATCTATCAAATAACAATTAGGATTAAAAGAACCATTAAACCCCTCATCATGTCATTATTTCACTACTTGATCCTCCATTTTGACTCTAGGCCATATCTCGTTTCACCACAAAATACTCCATTCATGCCCAACTTAAAATCTAAGCAAATAAATACCACTAGTACTATCCTTGTGCTCCAATATCACTTTAGAAGTCAAAATTTAAGTTTAAGAAAAACTCATCCAAAGGATTTCTAAATAAAACATATCTTAATCAAACTCCAAACAAGAAACTCTCACATAGCATGAAATTCAACCAAAATGACACATTTATCACCATTAAATAATTCAAATAATCGAGAAAGAGCACAAATTTACCCAACGTAACTTAACTAAAATAATTTATATGTTTCATCCAAAGTCACCATAATCAAATTTACCCCAATCATTCAATATTCATCTTCCAACTTCATCTAACAATTAAAGATCACCATTCGGATCCACATTAGTATAAATTTCGAAATCCCCCTTCAATCCTTAGATTCTAACACTTTAATTTGTTAAACCATCATCCTAACCCAAAATCAGGCAGTTCCAAGACAAAGTAGGCACATATTTTTCTAATTCAATGAACTAAAATCAAATCTCAAGACCAATAAAGATGACAACTTTTGTTCATGGGTTCTTGCTTTAGCTTAATCACAGGCATTGAGCAAACACATAGCCAAGAACACTAAACACACACAAAACAACGACAAATCAGAGGCATAATGAACCAACTTCAGGATCTTCACATACATAGTAAGCAAGAAATAAATTTTAAGCAAAAATCAAAATAAACAATTCAGTTTGATCAGTTCATTAATATCAAAACACCAAAACTAAAACTCAATCACAGTTTCAATTAATTTCTAAACTTAAAATCCTAAAACCCTTTCAAACCCTCATCCACTTCAACCCGAATTTCTCATCAAAAGCATTAACTTCTAATTCAAATTACAAGCAATATCCACACCACTTCCAGCCACGCAACAAAACAGAGAAATTAAACTCTTCCTAAATTAGTTTCTAAATCAAGCATATTGAACACAACTCCAACTTGCAAGATTAGCTACATGCCTCTCCAATCATTCACCATTAACCATACATTCCAGAATAGCAAATATAGCAGCATAAACAATTAGAACAAAATCTTTTCTAACAGCCCCAAAAATTAGGGTTTTACATGAATCACTCCAAACTTAAATCAACATTCAATTTCATAGTTAGGATACTAAAATATGAAGCCTTGGCATAGTTTTTAATTCATATCATAACTGAAACTCAAACCCCCAATTCAAACCCTCACTCTCAAATGACTCAACACGAAAAATCAAAGGTAGGAAAGGTGTGGGAAATGCTCACCAAGTTCCAAAATGAGAAAAAGGAGCAAACCCATCGCTGGCCGCCACCTATCTCGCCGGAAAACGGCCACTAAAACATGTGGCCGAACAGAAAAATAAAAGGGAGAGGAAAGTGAGAGAAACGAAGTTGAAAAGGGAAGATAACTTGTAGAATCGAAAGAATATGGCAAGCTTACCTCCCCTTCGCCGTCCGCCGAGATTTCCGCCGGAAATTGAAGCAACCCGCCGGAAAAATGAGTGAAATGAAGAGGAACAGATCGGCTTAAGCTTAGGAATAAACGTAAAGAAGTGAAGCTTCGGAGGGAAGTGAGGCCGACGGCGTCAACGCCGCCGTCGCCTGTGACCGCCGCTGGAAGCAGTGAGAACGATGGGGAGGGTGGAAGGGTTTTAGTGAGAGGGAAGGAGGCGCGGTTTAGGGAAGAGAAGAGGCAAGGGTGGGGGTGTCGGCGCCGCCGCGCCGAAGGCCGCCGGAGTCGCGAGGCAGAGGAGAGGAGGGAGGGTCTGATGAGAGGGGGTCGAAGGCGGAGGGAGTTTGGGAGTGAAGGAGAAGGAAGGAGTATATATATATATATGTGAAAATTACCACTAAGTACCCTATCATTCATTCTGAATTATATTTTTAGCCCAGAAGTTTGTATATATTACTATATCTCCTTCTTTCCATCATAATATTATCTACTATCCCAAATACTTATTCATGAAAGTTTCTAACTCCAAATAATTATTTTAACTATATTTCCTTAAATTCCAAAAATTAAGATTTAATAACAATAAATCTCCATAAATTTCTCCCTAAAACTCAAATTTCCCAAATAACACCTCAATAATTTCCAATTAACCATAATCAAAATTTGGGATGTTACACATTTGATGACTTTAACCCCTTGAAGCATCTGATTTTTACATTGGTACCTGATTATTGCTAGAAAACTTGCATCCATTAATCTCTATTCGGAAAATGCTGGAGATATCCAGTAAATGTGTTTTTAAACATACTAGAGTCTGTTGGCTATTCATAATTCTGTTCGTTTTCATTGGCATTTGAAAACTAGTCTTGTTTTGATAGCTATCATAAAAATGGACTATTGCCCTGTCAGCTGAATTCCTAAATGAAGTGGGTACCATAATTTGAAACTGGGGTTGTTATAATTCAAAGAGCAAATTTATGCTGTAACTTTTTCATGGATATTGTCTCTTCTGTCAGAAGTTAGACCCCAACAAGATTTATTTATAATTATGGTGATATGTTTTTTTTTTGTTTATTGAATGCAGTACTGGATTGAAGAAAGAAATTCTTCTAGAAAAGAGATTGGTATTCATCTCTCTCTCTCCCTTTCTCCCTCCCCTTCGCATGCTCAAAATTGGTGAATTATATGCATGAAGGAGTAGTATATGCCTTATCTCGCTATTTGATTTAATTGGGAGAGTATATATATATATATATATATATATATATATATATATATAGTGACTAGAATTAAAATACTCAAAGTATACTTAGGATGGTTTTGAGATGACTTGTGCAAGAATTTAGTTCATGAGAAGTGATTTTCTTGAAGGAGATGGAATGGACTTTCCTTTCTTTTCTTTTCCTTGTTGCTTTGGCCAAGTTGGGCATAAAAACTATGTATGAGAAGTATTATTAAGAAAGATTGATTGTTTTGAAATTTTATAGTGGGTTGATCCAATAAGTATTGAAATGTAATTAACCTATTGAGCTGTTTTGGATATGGATTCTTTGTTCTCTCTATTCTATTCTAAATGGTCTGAAAGTTTTATTAAAATTGGAGGGTTGTGCAAGTTGACACATTCAAATTATGCTTAGATTGTGGAGTGTTTGTGTGATTGTTGAATGTTTTGGGCGGTTTGCTTTGATTTTGGGATGTATGTTGTTCTTTGAAGTTTGGTTCAAAGAATTACGTGTATACAGGTGGCAAATATAAAAGAATATATATTAAAAAAAAATATATAGCTTTACATGCGCTTAAAGCGCATGTAAAGGTAGGCACCTCTACATGCGCTTTAAGCGCATGTAGAGGTACCTACCTCTACATGCGCTTTAAGCGCATGTATAGGCACGTCTACATGCGCTTTAAGCGCATGTAGATGTACATGTGCTTAAAGCGCATGTAGAGGTACCTACCTCTATATGCGCTTTAAGCGCATGTATAGGCCCCCTCTACATACGCTTTTAAAAAACGCATGTAGAGCCTTTACCAGCGCCCTCCTCTACATGCGCTTTATAAGCGTATGTAGAGGCCAAAATAAGCGCATGTAAATGGGGTAATTTGTGGTAGTGTTGTAATCTACATTCTTCTCATCTTCTACTCTCTGATCTTAGATTTGTAATATTCTTAGAGAGTGATTCATTTGTACTTAAGTGAGTAACATCATCTATTCTTAGAGAGAATCATTTGTACTTAAGTGTTTATCACAATCAGTTCATAGAGTGAACATATTATCAAATCCTCTAATTGATAGAGGCTGTTCTAAAGCTTGTGCTTGAAGAACAGAATTATTATCTTACAAAAGTGAGGGGGAGCATTTAGAGGTTTTTTCTAAATCTCCATAGGTTGCAAGTTAGCCCACAAAACTTGTGGTTGTAAGGTTGCAGGTGATCCCGTTGTAAAACCTGTGGTTGAAAGGTTGCAGGTGATCCCGTTGTAAAACCTGTGGTTGTAAGGTTTGCAGGTGAGCCCGTCGTAAAACCTGTGGGTTGTTAGGTGAACCCGTACTCGTAAAACCTAAAGTGTAAAGGCTTTCTTGTGCCTGGTTCAAACAAGAAGTTTAGTGGATTGAAAATCTCAGGTGGAGCCTGGGGACTGGATGTAGGTCTGGAAGTGACCGAACCAGGATAAATTTGTGTGTGCTTATTCTGTTTGTCTTAATCTACACATCAAGCACCACATCACTAGATACTCACTTGTGCTTGAGGTAATACATCTTCACTCTCATCAAGCACAAGGAGTAATGTTTTAAAGAGGGAGAATTTTTATAAGCTTTATTCTGCCACCAAATTCACCCCCCCTCTTGGGTGACAGCCACGCATTTCAGGATGCAGATCATCATTCCCTGCTCGATGTTGCTATACAGCCAAACAAGCCTCCTGGCTTTGATGGCTACAACTATCCCTTCTGGAAGTTCAGAATGGAGACCTATATCAAGGCCAGCGCATTCGCCTCTAGGATGTGATTGAGCATGGTAACCACGTCCCTCTAGATGATGAAGGTTTTGCAAAGGCTCGATCCAGATTCACAAATGAAGACTATGCTCTAGTAGAGCTGAACTACATCACCAAGGTAACCATCCTGCAGGAAGTCCAGGGAGAATCAACCAGTTCAATCACTGCCTTGTTTGGTTCTCTGGCTGAATATGAGCCAACTCTGTTGGCCCAAAGAGCTCCTCAAGCTGCTGCTGCTAAAGCCAAGAACCTTGCTCTTGTTGTTCCCAGCAAGGATAGGAATAATGATGATGATGAGGATGATGAGGAGGATATAGACGATGAGGAGATGGCTATGATGGTGAGAAAATTTAGAAAGTTCTTCAGAAAGAAAGGAGGCTTTCAGAAAGGAGAATCTAGCCATAAGAAGGATTATTAGAAGGAAAGGGCCCCTGTGTGCTTTGAATGTAAGAAGCCTGGTCATTTCAAGGCTGAGTGCCCTAGCCTTCAGAGAGTCAAAGGGAAGGACAAGAGGAAAGCCTTTGTGTCCTCAATCTGGGTGAATAGTTTTGATGAGGAAGCTAGTGATGAGGAAGGGGTTGCTAACCTCTGCCTTGTTGCTAGGGAAGATGGAGAAGAGGCATCTTCAGACTTCAACTCCATCCATGGTGATGAGGTAACTCTCCCTGAACTTCAAGAAGCCTATAATGATATCCATAGAGATTTCTTTCGTTTATGAAAGGCTTACAAGGTGTTGAGAGTGAAAAATGAATCACTTGAGTTCAAGGTGAACTCACTAAGTGAAGAGCTAGCGGAAGCCAAAAAGATTCCGGTAGCAGAGGGCAAGGGAGATCCCCAAGCGGAACCCAATGCCTCAACATCAGAGAGCTGCCCTAACTGCAGCAAGATCTCTACTGAAAGGGATAGACTGCAAAATGCCCTGCAAAAGTTTACTAATGGGTCTGAAATGTTAAATATTATTTTAATGAATCAGAGGGCATATAGGGATAAAACTGGATTAGGCTACAAGCCTAAAGGGAAAAGGTGGGTGGAACCTAAAGTGAAGCCATATTTAAAATTTTTCCACAAAGCCACTGATCACAGCTCCACACCCTTTAGCTTCTGCAATTATTGTAACAGAAAGGGACACTCCACGTCCACCTGCAATGCAAGGAAGCATGGAGCTAGTAGCTCTTATAAGTGGGTTCCAAAAGGAACCAGGACAACTAAGGATCCTCCTCCTCGAAAAGAAACTATGGGAGGACAAGGATCCAGAACTCGGAAACGTTTTCCAAGGGAAGTCCAACAGCCTAGAGCCCACACAAGGCCAGAGGCGCAGGTTAATCACAAACCCAAGGTCAAGATCAACACTGGACCGAGGGCTATGGGAACTAATGATAGAGGACCCAATAAAGGTTGGGTACCTAAGCTTGTCTAATCCTTGCAGGTCTATCTCAAAGCATCCAAGAATAGAAAATGGTACATTGATAGCGGATGCTCGAGACATATGACTGGTGACCGAGACAAGTTCAAATCCTTGGTGATCAAAGATGGAGCCAAAGTGAGCTTTGGAGGAAATCAAAGCGGAAATATCACTGGGGTTGGAGAAGTTGGACCTGTTAAAGATGTCTATCTGGTGGATGGTCTCTGTCACAACCTGCTGAGCGTAAGCCAGAGCACTGACAAAGGAAACTGGGTAATTTTTGATTCACATGAGTGCATGATAGTAGACAAGCATGATCTAAATCTAGACAAGGCCAATCTAAAATGCAAACTTAAGGCAAGTAGGAATGGAAACCTATACACCCTAGATTTATGTCAACAACTAGATGAAAAATGTCCAATATCTAGTGATGAAAATAGTTGGCTTTGGCATAAACGGCTAGCGCATGTTAACTTTACACAACTTGATATGCTTATTAAGAAAGAGCTAGCTATAGGGATTCCATCCTTTAAAGTTAAGCATGATTTTATTTGTGAATCCTGCCAACGAGGAAAGCAAACAAAGTCCTCATTTAAAACCAAGAAGAGAGTCTCCACCAGCAGGCCCTTGGAACTAATCCACATGGATTTGGTTGGGCCAGCGAGAGTGAAGAGCTTAGGTGGAAACCTGTATGCTCTAGTGCTGGTGGATGACTATTCTAGGTTCACTTGGACAATGTTTCTTCCCTCCAAGCAAGATGCTTTTGATGCTTTTGTTGTCTTGGCTAAGAAAGTGCAGAACGAGAGAGATCTTGAGATTGCAGCCATAAGGACAGATCATGGAGGAGAGTTTGAGAATCATAGCTTCTCAGAGCTGTGTGAGGAGAATGACATTGATCACAACTTCTCAGCTCCCAGAACTCCTCAGCAGAATGGCGTGGTTGAGAGAAAGAACAGGGTTCTGACTGAGATGGCCAGGAGCATGCTCAATGAGAAAGAGGTTTCTCAAGTGTTCTGGGCGGACGCTATGAGCACTGCTTCCTACATCTCTAACAGAGCCTATGTTCGCAAGGGCTTGGACACTCCCTATGAGCTGTACAAAGGTAGAAAGCCCAACATCAGCCACATCAGAATCTTTGGATCAAAATGCTATGTTCATAACAATGGAAAGGTAAATTTGGGTAAGTTTGATCCAAAGGCTGATATAGGAGTTTTCATAGGATACTCTCTTAGGAGTAAGGCTTATAGAGTATACAACATGAGAACTAGAACTGTAAAAGAATCTATGCATGTTGTATTTGATGAAAATCCTACATCGGGACAATCCACAGAAGATGATGGAATACTAAATTTTTCAAAACCACCATCATCTTCACCACCAAAAGAAACACCAGCGAGTGATCCTAAGCAGGAAGATGAACCCAGTGATGAGCCTAGAGTGCAGACGGTGCCTGATGAGGTACAATTGCCAACATCTAGGAGACATCACAGGGATCATCCTCTTGATCAAGTGCTTGGTGATGTTTCTTCTGGTGTCAGAACCAGAAGACAAGTTCAAAATGAAGTTGAGTTTGGAGCCTTCTTGTCACAAATTGAACCAACTTCAGTTGAACAAGCTCTTAAGGACTGTGATTCGATTATTGCCATGCAGGAAGAGCTTAATCAGTTTGAAAGAAGCCAAGTTTGGGAGCTAGTCCCAAGACCATCTCATCAATCCATAGTTGGGACCAAATGGGTCTTTAAGAACAAACTGGATGAGACTGGTCAGATCACTAGGAACAAAGCCAGATTGGTAGCCAAAGGGTATAACCAAGAAGATGGCATAAACTATGAAGAAACCTTTGCTCCAGTTGCAAGACTTGAAGCAATAAGGATTCTTCTAGCCTTTGCATCCATGAAAGGTTTTAAATTATATCAAATGGATGTGAAGAGTGCTTTTCTTAATGGTTATATTAAGGAAGAGGTTTCTGTTGAACAACCTCCTGGCTTTGAGGATCATAAACATCCTAAACATGTGTATAGGCTAAAAAAAGCTTTGTATGGCCTGAAACAAGCTCCTCGAGCTTGGTATGAGAGACTCAGCAGCTTTTTGCTGGGAAAGGGTTTCTCAAGAGGCAAATTAGATAATACACTGTTTCTTTTGCATAAAGATAGACACATGTTAATTGTCCAGATCCACGTTGATGATATTATCTTTGGGGCAACTAACGAGAAACTCTGTGAAGAGTTTTCTAAGACTATGCAGGGGGAATTTGAGATGTCAATGATGGGAGAATTAACATTCTTCCTAGGCCTGCAAATTAAGCAAAAGAAAGAGGGCATCTTCATCTCCCAAACTAAGTATTGCAGAGAGCTTCTCAAGAAGTTTGGGATGGATGAGTGCAAGGAGTATGATACTCCCATGGGCACCACTGCCGCTCTCGATGCTGATGTAAAGGGAAGTTCGGTCAGCCTGCCTATGTACAGGGGAATGATAGGTTCCTTGCTGTACTTAACGGCTAGCAGACCTGATATTCAATTAAGTGTAGGCATGTGTGCTAGATTTCAAGTCAACCCCAAGGAATCACATCTAACTTGTGTTAAGCGTATTTTAAGATACCTTGAGGGAACTCAAGAACTTGGTCTCTGGTATCCCAGAGGTAACCAGGAGTTCTTGTGGGCTTACTCTGATGCTGACAATGCAGGTTATAAGACAGATAGAAAGAGCACCAGCGGACAATGTGCCTTCCTTGGAGGTTGTCTGGTCTCTTGGGCTAGCAAGAAGCAAACCTGCGTGTCACTCTCATCCACAGAGGCAGAGTATATTGCTGCTGCAAGCTGTTGTGCACAAGTACTGTGGCTGAAGAATCAACTGAGGGATCTTGGCCTGGAGTTTCCTGAGGCTCCCATTCTATGTGATAACACAAGCACCATCAGCCTTGCCAAGAATCCTGTTCAGCACACAAGAACAAAGCACATTGACGTCAGACATCACTTCATCAGAGATTATGTTCAGAAGAAGGATGTCAAGGTGCAATTTGTTCCCACTCAGCATCAGCTTGGAGATATCTTCACCAAGGCTCTGGGGGTAGATCAATTTACTTTTATTAGAGGAGATTTGGGAATCGTAAACCCAAATGAAGTTTAATCTTCAAAATAAACTTGTGCTTAATTGATTAAAACCTGCAACCATACTAACTTAGGCATCGGAGTGCCAATCTTTAGTTTTGCATGTCCCCCAATGTTATATCTTAAGTAAGTCCAACCGAAAGCAAATCCTCTTCCGGATGCCAATTTGCTGCCGTTTGGTGATGACTATAAGCAACCGGGAGCGCCAGTGTCTGAGAAGAAGAAGGACACGTCACTTCACAAAACGTTTCATCTTCCTCCACAGGAAGTAGTGCCTCCTCTGACATTGTGAAGAGACACGTGTCAAAAAGGTGCGCCGTTCCAATTTAAATGTTTAACGTTTTCCCATAAACAGCGCACTTTTTCAATATAGAGTCATTATGTGCATCACATCGGTTACCACATGCATAAATAGGCATCAACAGTCATTCTCACTTCTCACACAAATTTCTCACCACCAAAACTCTCTGAAATCATTCATCATCTTCATCACCTTGTTCATACTGTTCATCTTCATCTTCTTCTTCTTCTTCATTTCTCGGCATTGTTCATTCATCTCATACACATCATTCATACCATTAACCCTCTACACACAAAATGGCCGGCTCTCATGAATCAAACCCCAACATTCAGTTAGACACTTCTTCCAAGAAATCCAAATCTGGGAAATCTGGGCAACATGATCATCACTCTGGGAAATCTGGGAAAAAGCATAAGAGGGTCCGTTTAAC
This sequence comes from Mimosa pudica, assembly GCA_029929735.1. NCBI lineage: Eukaryota > Viridiplantae > Streptophyta > Magnoliopsida > Fabales > Fabaceae > Mimosa > Mimosa pudica. Next base: position 10,028,684 of record JAKELP010000044.1, read on the forward strand.
GAAGAACACTTATCCAAGCGCCAAAGGATTGAGGATGATCCTTCTGTGTATAAGGATGGGCCGCTTGAAGTAATTTCTCCTACATTTGAGAACACGAAACCCTACTTCACCAACGGAATCTTTGTTGATATGAAGAAATTGGAAGATCTGGGTTTCGCTCATTTGAAGGATCATCTCCAGAAGTATATGTGTTGGCTGGGGATCAACAATGAGTGCAATGTTCAAGTCCTCCGGGTGTTCTACCAATCTCTCACTGCCAAGGCTAAGTGGAAGACCATCTCAGAGACAGAGTCTGCCATTGGCAATATTGACTTCAAGGCCACAGTGAGGGGGAGAAAGATCAAGTTCTCTTGGAGAGATATCAACCGCCTCCTCGTGGTCACTGACTCTCGTATGAACCAGTGGATTTACCCTGAGAAGCTGAGTAAGGAAGAGCTTGAGGAAGTCTATGAGACCAAGGGGAAGAAGGTATCTGCTATGCCTGACTCCAAGAGGGTGCTTCAATATATCTACTCTCGGTTGATGACCAACAAGGGGGGTAACATCAATGAGTTCACTGGGCTGGACAATCCGTGGCTCCCCAAATTCCTCTCCAAGCAGCCTATCGACCCTGGGCAACTGATCAGCATGGAGCTGTACAGATGGTGGGAAGCCAAAGAAAAGGGGAAACCTGGCTATCTTCCCTACCCTCAGGTTATTGCCTTCCTCCTGGAAAAGCTGAATATTAAATCTACTGAGGAAGCTGATAACGTCAAGTGCTTGCCCATGGGATCAATGAATTTGGGCAAGATGGGAATCAAGTATACCAAGCCAACCTCTCCTCCTCCTCCTCCTCCTCCAATAATCAAGTTCAGCAGATCAAAGAAGAAGTCCTTTGCCAAAAAGGGTGCTGGTACTTCTGAACCTACTGAGAGTGAAGAAGAGGATCACACTGAGGAGCATGGGTTAGAGAGATCCACTCTGCCTGGGGAAGCATCTAAGTCTCAGCCCTCCACCCAAGCCTCTCCATATGAACCTCTACCACTAATGGAAGTCAAGTTAGAGGTGGAAGATATGACTGCGGATGAATTTGAGAGGTATGGCTGGACTGATCGGATCACTTTTGATCAGCTTGCTTGTCTTGATGCTGAGAGGGCAAATGTTAAGCATCCTTTTGTGAAAGGAAAAGGCAAAGGAAAGGGGAAAGGAAAGTCAAGGGAAGTTGAGGACTCCAACTACCCTGTATGGAATGTAAAGATCAAAGTTGTCCATTATCCCAATGGCGAATCCATCCCCTTCTCAGATTCAGGTCTTGGAGAGTTTGTTGGGATCACTGAGGTTGAAGAACTAAAGAGGGCTGTGGAAGAATCCCTCGAGTCAGAAAGGCAGAGAAGAGCAAGAGCCGAGGCAGAGCTTCAAGAGATGCTTGCTCAGATTGATCAGAGTGAGAAGGATGCTCAGTTGGCTAAGATGCAAGAGGAGTGTAATCAGAAACAATTAGAGAGAGAGAGAGAGGAAAAAGAGACACCAGCTCTGAACCCAAACCCCTCATGCATTTAACTTAGAATTTTTTCTTTTCATATTTCTCATGCATAGTTATCTGCTCACTTGTAAATCTGACTGCTTATTATATTTCTATCTTGTAATCGATTTACTTATTACTAATGAAATTTGCCCTTGAGTTCATTTGTGCATTTTATTTGATTAATTCTCTAATATGAACTTAATTAGATAACTTAGTTTGTCATCATCAAAAAGGGGGAGAATGTTAGAATCTTAAGTTTTGATGAAGACTAAAATATGAAAGAACAAGTTAAACACTTAGAAAAATTAGGTTAATATAGAACCACAAGTAAGAGTACAACCGGATGTGGATTTACTTCCGGATGGACTAGGACTAGCGCTCGCGGATGAATGACTCATCCCACAGCGGATGTAAGTTAGTCACTTAAGTCAGAACTCAGTCTAGGAAAGTTAGAAGTATAAAATCTTTAAGACTAAGTTAGGACACAACCGGATGCAGGAATGCTTCCGGATGATAAGTGACTAGCGCTGCCTATTGGATTAGGCAACCCCGAGCGTCAGTGAATATAACTCTAAGTCATAACTTAAGTCTAGTAGGAGTACTTCCGGATGTGGAATTGCTTTCGGAAGTAAGAGAGCTTCCTTAGACAAAATGAACTCCCACTGCATGTGACTATGTGTTAATATTGCTAAACTAACGTTCAAGTGCAGCACTGAGTGATGTTGCTTCCGGATGTGGAAGTGCTTCCGGTAGCAATCAGAATGTCAGAACGTACAGCAGTGCAGTGTCATAATGCTTTTTGGCAGAGCAGAGTTGTCAGAGTTGCTTTTCAGAGATAAAGCAAAGTCAACCCTGCTGAGCATTGATGGAGCAATAATGTTTAACGGTAACAAGGGAATAACAGCTATATTCAAACGACATTGTCACCTACTAAGAGAGACAATACTTGAAGACACTATATAAAGAAGCTCATCTTCATTTATGAAGTGAACTTGGAGAAAAACGCAGAAATCTAGAGAGAGAAACTGAGAGCATTCTTCAAGCATTCTGTAACATCCTAGAAATTTAATACAGGATTAGAAAATATTTTTAGTAAAGGACCATTAGAGAAGTGGAAATATTCAGGATTTTTGGGGAAATTTTAGATATTTTAGAAGTTTTGGGGAAGTAAGTGCCTAAAATAATTGATTAAATGATTTAGAAGATTTGATTAGAAATCAAATTGTGGGAGACCAATTGGAGAATTTAGTGTCAATATTATGAAGATAAACAAGAATATACCAAAGTAAAAAGAAGAATATTCCTTCTTATTTTTTTTCCCTTTTCTCTTTCTTCCTTTTCTTTTCTCTTTTTCTCATCTTCTTCCTTCTTCTTCTTCAAACACCCGTGCCTCCCTCTCCCACAAACCAAAAATTGATGCTCCTCCTCCCCAAACAACTTCCATTTTCGTTTTCCTCTCCTCCACACACACATATTTCGTTTTTCACTCCAAAACCCTCCAAAAATCGCGTGAATCTCGTATCCTTCACTATGTTTGTTGTCTCTTCAAGTTCCAGCGCCACTCCTCTTTATTTCCGGCGGCCACCACTGGAAAACAGTGACTTTTCCACCTCCTTTTCACCTTGGAACTCCGTAAGCAACTTCTACCTCTCTTTGATTAAGTTCTTTGGATTTTTGGTTCTTGAAAAGTTAGGGTTTTTGTGCAACCCGAAATCTGTACATTTTGGGAAGGAATTGGTGATTGGAGAATTAAATTAAGGTGATTTCTAAGTTGTATATGGGTAGGATTGTTTAATTTTGGGTTAGAATGAATTTTTGGGCAAAGTAAGTGTTGAAAAGTTAGGGTTTAGTTAGGATTTCGAAAATCCTTCATTCTTTCTAATTATTGGTGGTTCCTTGTGATTTGTAATTGTTAAGTGATGTTCCTAAAATGTTGGATTTGTTGGGGAAACTATTGAACCAAACTTTTGAGTTTTTGAAGTGTGATTTCTTCCTTAGATTTGGGGTTCTCTTGAATTCTGATTCCAATGACTGTGGTGTCTTGTTTGTTGTTTGAAAACCGAAATAAGGTAATTTCTAAGTGGTCTATGAGTTAGGATTGTTTAGTTTTGGCTTAGAACGAAATTTTTGGGCAAATTAGGTGTTAAAAGTTAAGGTTTGTGGGTGATTTCGAAAATGGAGCAAAGTCTTTAAGAATGGATGGTTTTAATCTGTTTAATTAAGATATATGATGATGATAATTGGTTTAAGTAGTTAGAGATAATCTTATGTGAGGTTTCCCCTACTTGAAGTTGGTTTAAGATGAAATACGGTAATTGAATCCTTTAAATATAAGCTTCCAAACTTGATTTATGGTTGCTATAGGGTAAGTAGAGCATAATGATAAAGTTCATAGGTTTGAAATTGTTGGATTATATTTTGGTGATGTGAGAGTTATTGGGAAATATTGTTGGTCCCTAGAATCTTACTAAGGTTATATAAGGGCATTGAAATGGTGAAAGTGATTGGATTGGTGTTGGAAGGAAATTTAGTAGTTAAAGTGTTGATTAATAGAGAATTTGATTATGTAAAGGTGTGTTTGGATTGTGGTGTAGTGTTGAGGAGTTAGGAATATCACTTTGAATGCCAAATTAATATTAATGAGGTGGTTTTGGTGAGTTTTACATGATTGGTAAATTTGCATATCTAGTGCATTTTCTTTGTAACTTGCATTGGATTCTTATTTGGCTGGACATTTTAGGCTGTTTTGGTGGTAATTTGGCTGCTCTAGTTGGCCAAAATCATTTTTGAAAGGTCCTTGAAAGTTGCTGGAAAAATTGTGAAGTGCTCATTTTACTTAGGGCTCTAGATTCTAATCTTGTGAATTGAGTACTTTGAATTTTGAAAAACTGTTTCTGTGTGTTGTAGTGCTCATATTGATTATTTTGGAACTGTTTTTACCCTGCTTAAACTGCTTGAACATTTTCTGGAATAAATTGTTGAAGTTGGAGAAATTCTGTGAAGTTCACTGCTGGAACAGTTTGCTTGTCTTCATCACTGTGGCTTGCGTACTTGAAGATATTGCAAACTGTTTTAACTGGATAAACTAGGAGATATTAGCTTTAATTTGATATACTACTTGCTCTGAATCTCCTTCTCTGCTATCCGGAATCAATTTTTCAAGTTGACCTGTTTAATTTTTCTGCAAGTGCTGTTTGGTCAGATCGCTTGTTTGTAAAACTGGGAATTAAGTACAACGAATTTTTTTGTAAACTGTTTCAGTGGGTTATACTACAAGATATAAGCTTTCATTTGATATATTGTGTGCCCTGAAACTAGTTTTCTACTCTTTGGAATAAATTTTTGAAAAAGGACTGTTTCGCTGAAAACTACTGGAAATTCAGTCTCACTATTTCTGACTTTGTGACTTTGTTAGTTGGAATTTTTGAAAACTGTTTTAACTGGAGATAGTACGAGATTTGTGCTTTCATTTGATATATTAAGTTTCTCAAAACTCATTCTAGGCTGTCCGAAATTAATTTTTGAAGTTGCCCTGTTTTTGCTGAAAGTAGTTATCTGTTGGACGGTTTTGCATGCAAATTGTTTTACCTTGCCCTGCACTATTTTGAGTGATTCTTGACTACATTTCTCCAGTTTTAAACATTCTTTTGAGGGCTGTAAAGGGCTGGAATTTTTGCACACAAATCGTTTGACAAATTGGTGAAAGATTGCACACTTCTTGCACTTTTGCTAAAATCAGGTAGGCTGTTTTACGAAAAAAATTCTGGGAACAATTGAGAACTGATTTTTGCTGGAATGTTCTTGTTTCTAACTCATAAATAACAGGGCTATTTGGAAAAATTGGTTGTGGAATTTTTGAAGCATAATTCGTTGACTTTTGCAACCCCTTTTTGAGTGACATCATGAAGCTTTTGAACTGTTTTTGTGCACTTGTTTGACCTTAAAGTTGGGAACTGTTTTGCACCATTTTTGGCTGATTTGACACTGCGGTGTATTTTCTAGTGATTGTGGATAACATTGGGCCGAGTTGCGAGCAAGGACTTCGATGATTATTGTATTGTCTTGATGTGGAGCAGGTTCAGATAATCACTCTTACCTTACTATAACATTGAGGGTGACGTTAGTTGGGATTTTCAATCCTTTCTAACCCTCAAATCTTTAAAAGTTATTTTTATACAAAACAGGCTATCGGGTGCCTTTTAAACACGATTATTTTTGTATAAAGAAACTTCATACATTATATATATAGTATCCTGTCTGGTGGTTGTGATTTTCCTGGAATAGTGGGTATATTTAGATGTGGTGCTCTGACAGCAGTGTTGATAGGTTATTCGATGGAAAGTGATGGAGTTTGTGGTGAAGTTATATATATATTTGGTACTTGGACAGGGGTATTGAAAAGTGAATGGTATTGGAAAGTATCAAAGTTTGTGATTGAGGTATTGAATGAGTTTGAGATGTGAAAAGAGTTGTGATCATTGCATGACACTGAGATATGTACCATCGCGCGATGATAACCGTTCGATAGGCCAATTAACGGTTATTTGTACTGGTCAACAGATTGGAGACTGTGACCAATGGTCAACAGATTGGAGACTGTGACCAACAGTCATCTGATTAGAGACAGAGACTGCTCCCTTTCTGATTGGAGACAGATTGGGGTTTCCCTCTCATGGGGTTACCAGAGAAGGAAAATGCCCCTTCACTTTTGAGAGGGGCACAGTGTCAACTCATTTGGAACATAAATAGGGCTCGACCGTAGTGCCTCCGGGATGACATGAGTAGAGCACCAGGATTGTACATGGATGTGAGCCGAGAAGTTGGATTTGAGGAAGTGCGAATAAGATTTACAATGGTGATAGCAAGGATTGGAGATTGGAAGGTGAAGTTTAGTTGATGTGGAAATTGATTGAGTGATAATTGAAAAGTAGAGATGATGAACTTGATTTAAATTGGACATGACAGAGGGACCAGAGTGATTAATGGAAGGAAACTTGGCTTTATATATATATATATATATATATATATATATATATATATATATATATATATATACTGTTTTTGAAATGTGGTACCCTTTAGACGCCCTCACTACCGCACATCTCACTGTTATAGTGAGTTAAGCAGTAGATTACTGAGACAAGTTGTCTCACCCCACGATTACTTACATTTTTGCAGGTAATCATGTACAGGCGCGAGCAACAGGAAAGGGAATTAAGTTCAAAGGTTGTTTTGTTTATTTAGACATGTATATTGCCAAAATGTATAGGTCTGCATTCACTTCCGCATATTTTTATTTGTATTGATATTATTGGTTAATTGGAGGATTGTAGTAGGTTGCTCCTTTTTCTAACCATGTTAGGTGATTCTTTTCTAACATGGTTAGCTATTAATTATCCATGATAGTGTTCAGGTTATATTAGGAAATTCTTTTTCTAACTATGATAGATTTATTGATATTATGGAAATCATCTTTCTATCATAGTTAGTAACGGTATTATTGAATTAATCAGGAAATTATTAACGGTATGTTACACATTCAAAGCTGACCAGAAAAGCAAGAGAGCACTTAATACATTGAGAGTTTTATTCATTACTCATCTTGTACTCTTTGTAGTTAAGTCTCTTCATTTATTGAGAGCATTCATTGTACTTAAGTGTGTAACATTATTCGTTCTTAGAGAGAACTAAGTTTAGAAAATCCTTTATTTGAAAGGTTGAACCCTTACAGGTTGTAAGGGGGAGTGAGTCTGTAAGGTTGCAAGTGAACCTGGTGTAAAACTTGTGGTTGTAAGGTTGCAAGTGATCCCGTGCTAAAACTTGCGGTTGTAAAGGTTCCAGGTGAACCCGTTGTAAAACCTGGGTTAGTGGAACTCAATCTGGGTGATTGAGAACTGGACGTAGGTCAAGAGTTGGACCGAACCAGTATAAAAACCTTGTGTGTTTTTATTGTCTGTTTTATTTGGTAGCACAATTCACCCCCCCCCCCTCTTGTGCATCCTCACTTTCAAAATTCAATCACTAATTATCTTGAATACCTCACACTCATAGTTATGGCCTTCCATTTTTTTTATTCTTAAATAACCATCACATCACTATCAAAATCCTACAAAGAAATTTAACCTTAATAGTTGTAAAAGGCATCACACACTTCATAAATACCTCATAAATAAGATGTCACACCTAAACACTATTCTCTCAAATACATTCCTTAGAATACTCAAATTTCCTCCAATTCCAATATTATCCAAATCATGTTTATCCTTATATCTCACCTCTACACACATAACTTTTAGAGTTTCCTTGAAAATTTTCACAATCTAAAGTCTCTCAACTCAAAAATACTTACTATAGTTACAACAATACATAAAAACTTCTTATACCTCCCATTTAAAAACCAATAGGTATATTCTTCACTCTTTCTCTTTCTTTAATTCTCTTTCAACTATCCGCATTATGTTATATTTTGTAACACTACTCATATACCTATATTCCAAAAAAAATTTCTTTTAATTTCTCCTAACATTTATAATTACACTTAACATCTTCACAAATCAAAGTTTGAACCTACTCTCATATTATCTAAACAATAAATATATTCCAATGACAAATCCATTTGTCTATTAACATAAGAAATAATCCACAACGAATTCATCTCTACTTTCCATGTATACCGTAAGTCTTTATCCTATTAAATCTTAACAATTTCAACATTTAAATCTCACCATCAAGTTAACCTTAAATTAATCAAATGTAGAGGAAATCAAGACTTAAATTATCTAAGATTCTAACATCATATACTTTATTCACGATCTAACGTCTTTAATTCAATTGTATATATATTTTTTTTTCAATCATCATAATATCATATCAACTCTTTAATCATCATCTATATTTTTGGAAGTCCCAAAATCTATTAAGAAAGCACCGAATTTGTCCTCTACGTCCACAATCACATCTCCAAAATCTTAACTCAAATTCTACATCAAAAAAATTCTCCTATAGAAAGTCACTAATAATTTGTTTCACTCCAACTCTATTGACTAAAATTTATAGAAATACTATATAAGTCATAAATATATTTAAATCATCATGATAAATTTCAAAATAGTGATCCAAATTTCCACCCACATATCTCTATATCATAATTTCCTTTTTTTTTACCTTTGACCATATCTAAATCAAACTTCAATACCTATTGTATCTCAAACACAAATAAATCATAGACTCTTTTTAAAATTTCCTACTAACATCTATCTTCAACACAATCAATACCTCGACTCATAAGACAATTTTGCAAAATCAATCTCCTCTCATCATTACTTCTAAAATCTTGATATCTAGTTAGAAATTTTTCATTAACTATCTAGACATTTACAATCTTCAAGAAAAACTCAACTTAGAGAACTCACTTAACTTCCTTAACATCCACATTTATGTAACTAACATTTCAAAAGCACTAACCCTAACTGTTTTTTTTATTCATCCCAACAATTAACCAACCCAAAAGAGAGAACTAAATTCAAAGTCCAAAATTTTCCTTGACTTACAGTAATTTCTTTTTTTTACTTAATTACGATCAATCTATATAGAAAGCAGAATATTCCCAAGCAAAAATGTAGAAATTAATTTCAAGACACATTCAATTATTCAACCAACAATATCTCAAAACAAAAACTAAAGAATCTATATAATATATATTTCGGCCAAATTTAACAGAAAACAAAGGTCATTGTAATTCTACATAAAAACTTCACACCACGTCAACAATGAAAACATATGAAAACCAGCAAAACATCAAGAATAGGAAAACTGCAAAAATAACATCACAATATGACATGACACTGCAAGGTAAAAATCAACAAGAATCCAGAAAGTTCACACTTAATTTAAAATATATACATATCGTGTTCATACATAGTTACTCTTGTATTCTCAACATATAAACATATTGTCCTTAATCCTATAAGGTCTTCATTGATGCCTCGACTATTATTATGTCATGGCTCATAATTATACTCGAGACCCCAAGCTAAGACACTTTTCCATTCTATCAAATTTTACTTTTTTTTTAAATCACTACTACTGCATAATATCATACTTTCTATATATACACCCATAACCAGCACAATATCAAATAATTGAAAGGAGTTAACAAACAACTCGTTCATGGATTGGTCACAAGACAATCACACAATCAATCATGTAAATTAACTTATATCTTTTAAAAAGTAAGAAAAGTCTTTTTCTAACTATGTTAGCTATTATATTAATTTCAATTCTTTTTCTAACATAGTTAGCATAAATGAAAAAAAGGATTAGATATAAAAAGAAATAACGTAAAAATAGTTATAGAATTGTGGTTGTTACGGCAGGGCTGGTGGTGGTGTGTGTGGTGGTGGTGGGTTTGGCGAAAGAAGACCCATCTTTTCTATTTTTCTCTTTTTAATAGTTCAGGGTAGTATAGGGGCATTTTAGAAGTTTCCTATTTTATTTATATATATAAATATTAAAATAATACCTCACTTCCATCCATACTTACTACTGATTTAGCCTTTTGTTGTCCTTGGCTTATCAAAATAAAATCAATACTCAAACTCACTTTAGGTAAAGTGATGAGTAAGGGTCAAATCCACAATCTAGGTCAATTTCTTGCAAGTCAAAGGATGAAATGCCACACAAATTAAGCTAGGTTTTAAGGTTGAGTTTATGATTAACAAATTACAATTAACAACTAAAAATCTAAAGGTTACTGAAAATGTAGGTGTGAAAATCAAGTGATGGATACTCCTCCTTCAAGCCTCAATGTGTGCAATCTCAATTGAAAGGCCTTATGTGAAAATTTCATCTTAATATAACAAGGTTAAAATGGCCAAAACCTCTTAAATCTAAGAACCTTTGGCTAATTTAAACTAGTTAATCAAGAAGCTCTAGCCTTGAACTTGATGCATTTTCATAGGTGAAATAGAAATTGTAACATACCTCCTACTAACTCATTATTAACCTACTAACTTCCACCTAATTAAATGCATAATCAAAACATTCCAAACAGATGGTGTCTAACCATGTTAGTAAAAATACATCTAACATGGTTAGAAAAAGAATTCCTCTTCTATGAAGAGATTACAAGCATAGGCTTAACACATATCTAACTATGTTAGGAAAGAGAATCTCCTAACATAGTTAGCAAAATGATTATCATCATCCTAATCAATCCATACAATCAACGCAATAACATAAATCTAACCATGTTAGAAAGGAATCACCTAACATGGTTAGAAAAGAAACCAACCAAGCTACATAAAAGTTAACCATATTAGAGCAGGACCCATCTAACATGGTTATATATAAGAACAACATTCAATCATTCACGCTTCACCAATATACTATATAACCATGTTAGGAACTGAATTTCCTTCACACAGTTATTTCTAAAACATCTGTACAAATAATCCAAAATAACAAATATCACAAAGCTCAACCATTGAACAAGTCCACATCCGACAAAAGGGATTGCCTTTCCATTATCAGGCAATTTACCCGGTAAAACTTATCCTCATGCAGTCCCTGATCAGGAACAAGGATTGCCTTTCCATTAACAGACAATCGTCGTATACCAATATTCCTGTACGTGCAATTCACTGTTATATCTGTCATAACTACACCTTAACTATAACAGTAATAAGAACCAAACCACAAACAAGCAGAAACAGTTAATTCAGTAATCAGCAAATGAATCATTTAAAACATTACAAACAGATGCAGAAGCGGATGCAGCCTATTCAGTGGCAATATATATTCCTAACAGATCACCTCTGGCCTACTCACTATCTCATTGTGGGCCAGCCAATCTTTTTCCCTTCCTTCCTATCTTCCTCTGGGCATGATCACCTGTAAAATATAAAGGGAATGGGGTGAGACAAAACCATGTCTCAGTAATCACTACTTAACTCACTGTGAGACTCATATATGAGGTAGTGGAGTGTCTACAGGGTACCACAGTTTTCAAAACCTGCATAAACCACGCAATACATACATATATATATATATACAGAACAGATACATCCATCTATCAATAGACAAAAATAAACGTGTGTGACACTGTGCCCGGTCTACAATCCGAAAAGCATAAAAAGGGACCATTCTAATCAATGTGAAAATCCCTGGTCCCTTTACAATCTCAGGAACCCGTACAATTAACCTATCGATTTGCGCAAATCGATGGTTACATCGGCCGACGGTACTAATAATCAGTGTCATGCAACATACAAAAGATTTATATAAATATGAATATATATATAAAGTACAGTTCAGTTGAAAGGTACCCTATAGCCCACGTTTAAATATAAAATAATCTGAACTCATTTCATTTATATATATAAGTAGAAGAGGATTTTAGAAATCCTCAACTACCGTCACCCTCAATATCACAGTCAGTTAAGCGTGATTTCCTGTTCAAGCTCAATAACATCAAATCCTAGTAGCTATTGTTCCTCGTGCTCCACCCGAGTCACGGTCGTCTACAATCGTATAATGACCTACTGTTGGTCAAGACACAATATCAGTGACTTAGACCTACAATTCAAACTAATTCTAAAACAAGTATTGAAGTAATAAATTACTTCTAACATCCACATTTTTCTATATTCTTTTATACCCCACAATCCCCTTAACCATTTATTTATAACTCCTAAAGTATTAAACTTCACCATTTTTCATAACTCTTGCAAAACTAACCCACCATGTTAAAGTCCATTAAACCCCTCATTCATATTAAATTGGCTACTCAAGGTGGCCTTCATAACTCACAAACCTTCACCACCTTCATACACACCATTCCTTACCCAATTTCTTTTCAATCCAACACTTAAATTCTCAACTCCTTCTCAAACACAATTTCAAACGGTTTCACTACTCCAACACCTTCATATCACCTACACTAACATTTCTTAACCTCCAATTTAATTCATATTGTCCACAAAAACAGTCATTTACTTTAAAGAAACCAAAAATGCCACTAAATTACAAAACAATCACAAACCACCAAAACATCATATTAATATCAAATTTACACTCAAAGTGACTTCCTAACTTTGCAACCCTTCCACCAAACACCAACATACTCTTACATAACCAAATTTCCTCTTTATCCAACACTTTGATTATCATACTTCTTCCTAAACACCAATTCAATCAATTCCAACATCTCAATGCCTTCATCAAACCTTAGTAAACATTTCTAAATCATCATTTTATTCAAACAATCTTTCATTAGCAAAACCCCAATTCCAAAGAACCCTAAATGTCCAACAATTCCCAAAATAATCTCCAACTTCAATAAATTTAAATACTTCCCATAAATCTTCAATTAACCATTAAAACATTCACAAATTTTGTTTAGTCCCAAAGATTTAATATGGCAAAGTCCTAATTTAAAAGAATTATAACTATCACCAAAAATTCCCAAATGTTTAGTCTCTTTTAGAAAATCCAATTGCTCCTTAGAATACTCAAATTCAATACCTTAATTCCAATATTAGAGTATTCACATTCCAAAAATTTTAGTATATCCAAAACCCTAACTTCAAAGAGGCACTTTATCTCAAAGTCCAAAAATCCATAAGGTAGAGATGCTTACATGGTTTCCTAATGAAAAAGAGGTCAAGAGTTACTGGAGAACGTCTCGAATCTCGCCGGAAAGTGGCCACAACAGTGGCTGGCCGAGCTGAACCAAGAGGGAAGTAGGGAAATGAAGAAAATGAAGTTGGAAAAAGAAAGTGTTTTGAAAAGCACAAACGAGGAGGTTAAGAGGGCCAGTTCTGTATACAGACAAATCATCTTGGATTCTCTGGCATTTGGAGTGAGAGGGTTCTTCAGCAAATTGAACCTGTTTATCCTTGCGTTTCCCAGATTTGGTAGAGGAGGAGGGGTTTGGTGGATTGGGGTTTGTCTCACTAGATCCAGCCATGATAAGTGTGTATGATAATGGTATGGAGATGAGAATGAAGTGCAGAAAAGATGAATGTAAAGATGGAGATGAAGATGACGGTGAAGATGGAGATGAACAGGTTGAGAGAAAAAGAGAGAGTTGAAATGGGTGAAATGTTTTGAATGAAAAGTTATGAATGAGTTAATGCCTATTTATGCTAGAAGACGTTTTTGAAAGAGGATGCACAAGAGGGGGGGGGGGGTGAATTGTGCTACCAACTAAAACAGACAATTTAAAAACACACAAGACTTTTATACTGGTTCGGTCCAACTCTTGACCTACGTCCAGTTCTCAATCACCCAGATTGAGTTCCACTAACCACAGGTTTTACAACGGGTTCACCTGCAACCTTTTACAACCGCAAGTTTTACAACGGGCTCACTTGCAACCTTTTACAACCGCAAGTTTTACAACGGGCTCACTTGCAACCTTACAAACAGACTCGCTCCCCCTTACTACTTGTAAGGGTTCAACCTTTTAAACAAAGGATTTTCTACTTAGTTCTCTCAAAGAACGGATAATGTTACTCACTTAAGTACAATAAATGCTCTCACTAACTAAAGAGACTTGATTACAAAGAGTACAAGATGAACAATAAATAAACTCTCAATGCAATAAGTGCTCTCTTGCTTTCTGGGTAGTATGAGCTTTGAATGCTTGAATGTTTTTTCAGAATATGTTCGGTACAATTCTTTTTCGTAACCTTCACAAATGTTGAAGTAATTCCTTATATAGCATCTCTCATACTTCTCTTGCTTGGTAGGTAGGAAAGACGTTTGAATATGTCCGTTATTCCCTTGTTACCGTTGGCTCCATAAATGCTTCATTAATGCTCAGCAGGGTTGACTTGCTTTATCTCTGAAAAGCAACTCTGACAACTCTGCTCTGACAAAAAGCATTCTGACTTCTGGACTGTTGTACGTTCTGACATTCTGATTGCTACCGGAAGCAAGTCCACATCCGGAAGCAACAACACTCAGTTCTGCACTTGAACGTTAGTCCAACAATATTAACACATAGTCACATGCAGTGGGAGTTCAATTGTCTATGGGAAGCTCTTTTACTTCCGGAAGCAATTTTGCTACCAGATGCACTCCTACTAGAACTATGTTATGACTTAGTGTTATATTCACTGACGCTCGGGGTTGTCTTAGTTCAATAGACAGCGCTAGTCACTTAATTTACTCTAAGACTTCCGGAAGCAATTTTGCATCCGGTTGTGTCCTAACTTAGTCTTTAAGATTTGATACTCTAATACTCTAGACTGAGTTCTGACTTAGTGACTTACTTGCTTCCGATGTGTCACATTTTAATCTCACATAAAACTGATTGTATCATGGACTAATAACATCTTTAAGCTAATTAACCTGTGACATCTCTTTTAGTTCAATAATCTCTTTACTAACTATGATAGAAAAAGGAATTTCACTAATATCAATCTCTATCATAGTTAGAAAAAGAATATCCTAATGATCAAAATATTATCCATGATAGAAAAGAATAAACTAATACAACACAGCTGCTATCATGGATAATTTATTGCTAACCATGTTAGAAAGGATTTGTATAACATGGTTAATAAACAAAACTAATTGATATTAAACAATAAATAGATATATATACATGCGGAAACGAATGCAGGCCTATACAAATTGGCAATATACAATTCAAAATAAACTATATAACCTCTACTACCTAATTCCCTTTCCTGATGCTCGCGCCTGTGCATGAATACCTACAAAAATGTCAGTAATCGTGGGATGAGACAATTTGTCCCAGTAATCACCGCTTAACTCACTATAACAGTGAGATGTGCGGTAGTGAGGGCGTCTAAAGGGTACCACAGATATAAAAACCAGTAATGTAATATATATATAAAGGTTTCTTCCATACTCACTCAAGTCCAACAATCACATCCAAACCAAATCAATTCATCATCTCCATACTCCAATCAACTAATACTACCACAACAACTCTCACACTCACCTACAGATGCATTGTGTCATCTCGGTGCAATCAAGCATCTAATCTTCACTATATGATTTGACACTGTGTCCCTCTCCATAATGAGGGGACAATTTCCCTCTCTGGCAATCTCCAGAGAGGGAACCCCAATTCTGTTTCCATTACAGAACGGGAACGGTTGGGCTCTCAAGTGCCAAACAACCGTAGGTCACTTTCTCTCAATAAGTTGACCTATGATCCCCGGTCTAATCAATCCGAAAAGGATCATCAGTACAAATAACTATTGATTGGCCAATCGACAGTTATCATCGCGCGATGGTACATAAATAAATCAGTGTCATGCAATGCTCACAATATCCATCAACTTCAACCTCATTCAATATTTCAATCTCACATTTCATGTTTTCCACAACATAGCTCACCATAATCTCAAACTCAACATCTATCACTCTTTTCTATTCCCATAATTTCTCAAATCACTGTCTAACACTATACCTATCTATATACCTTCCACAACCATTCCAGATCAATATCAACCACAGCCAGAGTAATATATATGTAGTGTTTCAAGTTTCTTTATATGAAAATAATCGTGTTTAAAAGGCACCCGATAGCCTATTTTGTATAAAAATAACTTTTTCAAAGATGATATGTGTATAGAGAGGGTGAGAAAGGATTTTAAAAATCCCTAACTAACATCACCCTCATTGTTATAGCAAGGTTAAGTGTGATTACCTGTCACCCTGCAATTTACGCGATTCCTCACCCTTTTCGTTATGCCACACAAGCCACATCATAGTCAATCCTATAATGATGTAGTACAGAATGATAAATTAGTATCATTTCTACTTCATAATGTTTAATGTCTCTCTCGTATCCGCATTACTACCCAATTTCCCCATTTATGTACTATATCTTAATGAACCACTCAAACATAAACACACCATTACAATTAAGCATTTGGTATGTGCCCTCAATAATAATTAAAACTCCCAATCATTCACAACCAATAATCAATCACCAACTTTGAAATCACAAAAAAACACCTACTACAGTTCTCCACATACAAATCAGCCAACTTAATGAGTACACAACTAGAAGTACTACACTTAAATGAATTTACACGTTCCTAAAGAAGAAATTCAAAGTTCTAAATCATGCTTACACCCAATTAGTTTTGGTACTCTTTAATCATATATACTTCCCAAAGATTCTTACCGTTCATAAAACTTGGCTACTTGTAGTAAATTTCTAAATTAAAATAAATCATCTGAGCCTTTTAATTTCCATCCCCTATTACCTAGTCTGATTGGCTTTTACAATTTATCATTAAGGATTTTAACTCAAAGGTGTACATATGCATTTCCCAATTTGTAAGCATTTCTCAATTTAAAAGTTCATTACACACGCATCCCCCATTTTCATGCCTTTAATTTGGCCAAGGAAAAATGAAAGAAAGGAATTTGCAAATTATCCATTCAATGCCCACATTCTACCATACAAAAGTCTACAAAGAAATTGAACCCAAACATATCCAACAGAGCAATACCAATTCAACCATTTCAAATCATCAATCATTCAATACAACCAATTTTATACATCCTCATGCATTTATCAATTTCCCTTTCACTTTCTTTACCTGTTCGACCAATGCAGTAGCAAGCACAAAGTTTATCCAATTCAACATGTAAACATCACAATACATAGTACATCCCTTCACCAATTTTAATTTAAATAGGACCATACACACACAAAACAAGGACTTCAATTCCTCCCTATGTTCATTCATTCGTATCAGCACAATATCAGAAAATTATTAATAATACATAAAACAACCCCCTTCAGCTTCATTAAATCATTACATCTGCATAGAATTGAAAATTCATTTCAGCTCTTCCCATAATAGCAATATTCATAAACACAAAGAGATTACAAGTTTCCCAATAAACTACAAGCTTACTATGTATATTAATATTCCACACACAAGATAACAGTTCAGCCACAACCACAAAGAAAGAGGGACTTAGACCCATCATTCCAAACACAAATCAAACATGTAAAGGCATCTCATAGTTCAAACAAGATTCAACCAACAAGCATAGGTACATCATTATTATTTTGTTTGCCAAACCGTAATCATCAATTGCATACAAGCATAAAACATGCATTATTGCATTTTACCAAGCATAAATTAATTAAAATCAAACACAAATAAAACATGGAGCTTCATTACTTGACAAAAATCCATTAGGCAACAATTACAAAAGAAAGAGAGAAACTTTGGAAATCTTTAATCCAAACACAAATCAAACATGTAGAGCCGATTTACATCTTTAATGAATATGTGTATCAAAAAGTTTGAACCTTTAAGTCACTAATATCTTTAAACCCGTCGGATTTGAGAATTCCCAATTTTTAGGGTTTTGCAAAAACTTCACAAAACTTCAATCAACATTCAATTTGACAATTATGACACAAAGAAATGAAGCTTTAGCTTAGTTCTATTACTTTTCCAAGACTAAGACCTAAAACCCCAAATCAGCCTCTCATTCTCACACGGGCTAAAACGAAAATCAAAGGCAATAAGAGTGTAGAAATTTCTTACAAAGTTCCAAAATGAGAGAAGGAAGAAAACCCGCCGCCGGACGCCGACTATCTCACCGGAAATCGGCCAAAGCAATGGTGGTTGAGTATTGAACAACCAAGGAAGGAAAAGAAAAAAAAATGAGAGACTGGCCAAGAGTGGAAGCAAGAACTTGGAAAACCAAAAGAAATTCATCACCTACCTTCCAAACGAACGTCCGCCGCCGGAAACCGAGCCGCCGCCGCCGGAAGATGCTTCACTCGTCGGAAAAAGAGAGAGGAACGAATAGAATAAGGAAAGGAGTGAGGAAGCACGGCCACCACAGTCCAGCAGCCTTGGCGGCCGCCGATCGAGCAGAGACGTGAAGGAAGAAGATAGAGACAGTGAAGAAGAGGGAGGAGGCGATGAAGATGATGATTCGTTTTGGAAGGGGTAGCTGAAAACTTGAAGGGATAAGGTGGTGTAGATGTTAGGGTTTAGCAGAAAATTACAAAATTGCCCTTCTACCTTTACTTATTTACTTTTCCATTTTAAATCCCTACTTTAAAGCTAAATTATGAAACAATTTGTATACAAGCTTACATATTTTCTCCCACCATAATATTGTCTATGCCTTAGAGTATTTTCCATAAAAGTTTTAATTTAAAATTCAACTTCTAACTATTTTTCCTTAATTTCCAAAGAAAATAGGCATATTATTTTCATAAAAATAAACTTATCATCATTTACATATTTACAATAACGATTAATTTAATAATGGCATCCTAATACCTTAATTAATTCTCATTTATTCCTAATTTAAAATTTGGGATGTTACAGGATGTGGGATGAGACTTTCATCCGCGAGCTCTAGTCCTAATCCATCCGGAAGTAAATCCACATCCGGTTGTACTCTTACTTGGGGTTCTATATTAACCTAATTCTTTCTAAGTGTTTAACTGGTTCTTTCATATTTTAGTCTTCATCAAAACTTAAGATTCTAACATTCTCCCCCTTTTTGATGATGACAAACTAGGCTAACTTATGAATTCATACTTAAAGGCATAATTAAATAACACATAGATGAATTCAAAAGCGTACTTCATTAAGATATAAATCAACTGTATGTATAAGCAACAAAGCAATAAGCAGATTTACAAGTATAACAAATAATTTCTAAGAGAAATGAAAGAACAGATATTACATATGAAAGTTGAAAACATGTTATGCTATGTATGCTATGCTATGTATGAGAGGTTGGGGATTTAGAGCTTGTGTCTCTTGTTCTTCTCTCTTTCTCTCTGGTTTTCCTCAAATTCCTCATTTGCCTTGGCCCACATCTCATTCATTTGCTGTTCGTCGATCTGGGAAAGGATCTGTTGAAGCTCCTTTTCCTCTTGGGCTTTTCTGAGTCTCTCTGTCTCAAGGGACTCAGCAATGGCTCTCTTCAGATCACTGAGCTCATTTAAACCAAAGGCCCTTCCTTCCTCAGATTCTCCGATGGGGATGGATCCATGAGGGAGATGAACAGCTTTGACCTTGACATTCCAGGCTGAGAAACTAGGGTCATGAGATAGGTCTGCCTTCGCTTTCCCTTTTCCCTTTCCTTTCCCTTTCTCATCTTGAAGCTCCCTTGCATTAGTCCTCTCAGCATCCATAACGAAGAGTTGCTCATATGTGAGCCTATCTGTGTTCCCATAGCGCTCAAACTCTTCTGGAGTCATGTCTTCCACTTCTAGCTTAACAACCACTTCTGGTGGGACTTCCTAAGGTTGCTCTTGAGTGGAGGACAGAGGCTCGGAAGCTTCCCCTTGCAGTGGCACCCTTTCAGTCTCAGTATCCTCAAGAGCAACAATTGACTCCTCTTCATTCTCTGATGCACTGGAGGAAGCGGCCTTCTTTCTAGCCACAGCCTTAACTCTTGACTTACTGAAGCTGAGTGGTTGAGAAGCAGGGGCTGGCTCAGAGGGAGGGATTGACTTGGCTATCACTCTGACTAGCGGCTCTGGCCTCTTAAGACCATACTTCATCCGTAGCACACCAATCAGATTTTCAGTAGGCACAGAAGGAGTAGATGGCTCAGCGGATTGCGAGGGCTCAGCAGGAGGTGCCTCAGCAGGCTGATCAACCAAGATCATCTGAAGATTTGCCTCTTTGCTGGAGGACTGCTGTTGGCGCATGAAACGAACGGCTTCTTCCCGAATTAACCTTTCAGCATTCCCAATTCGCTTCATGTCCATGGCACGACGGAGGGCAGCAGCAACTTCCTCATCTATCCAAAGAGATGGCTGAGTCAGCATTTCTCTCCCCCTTTTGGTATCATCAAAGAGGGCGAGGGCCAGGAATGAGGATGAGGAGGGAATAGTGGGAGGAGGCTCAGGGCCATATCTGGGTAGTGAAGGTGGGGGTGAGGTGTGGTGGTCAAAGTCTAAGGGAGGTGAGTGAGTGGGGGATGGAGATGGGCTGGGGGAGTGAGAGTGGCTAGGGGATTGAGAGTGGCTAGGGGATTGTGAGTGGCTAGGGAATTGTGATGGAGAGTTGTGAGGTGAGGGATGTCTTGGTGAGTGTCAGGTTCATTCTGTGGGGAAGGTGGAGGTGGAGGGGTTGATTGTGAGGAGGAGAAGGTGGAGGTTGGTTGTGAGGAGGAGGTGGTGAAGGTGGGTTGTGAGGAGAAGGAGGAGGAGGTTGGTTGTTGGGATGCGGAGGAGGGGCAA
This sequence comes from Mimosa pudica, assembly GCA_029929735.1. NCBI lineage: Eukaryota > Viridiplantae > Streptophyta > Magnoliopsida > Fabales > Fabaceae > Mimosa > Mimosa pudica. The sequence goes on from JAKELP010000044.1 coordinate 10,049,419, forward strand.
GGAAGTGATGAAGGAGAAGGTCTAGCTTGGTTTCCACCCTTGCAAGACGAGTCTCCAATCCCTGGATCCTCTCGTTCTGAGCGTTGAAGGCTTTTGCACATTCCTCTCGTATGGGAGCCATCAACGGTTCCGGCAGGCGAAAGAGGAGCTCTTCTTTCAATTCCTCAGCAAGAGCCTTTTGAGCAACAGACACTCTTGGAGCACGAGTGCTGCTGGGACCAGCTTGAGAGTCCACCTCTTGATCCCCTGCTCCAGATGCAGAGGGACCGGTGTTGTGAGAAGCACTCCCAGCCTGAGAGCAAGACTGAGTGGCCTTCACTAGGTCGATGTACCGGACTCCCATCTTGCCCAAATTCATCGATCCCAGGGGCAGGCACTTCTTGTTATCTGCTTCCTCAGTGGATTTGATATTGAACTTCTCCAGGAAGAAGGCGAGGAACTGTAGGTAAGGAAGAGATGCGTTCGCCTTCTTCTTATTTTCAACCCATCTGTGTAGCTCCAGTGAGATCAGTTGGCCAGGATTGATTGGCTGCTGGGTGAGGAATCTTGCAAGCCAAAGGTTGTCTAACTGGGTGAACTCATTGAAGTTTCCACCCTTGTTTGTCATGATTCTGGAATAGATGTACTGGAGCACCCGCTGAGTGTAGGGCATACCAGACACCTTCTTTCCCCCAGTGCCATAGATTTGTTCTAACTCTGCCTGATCCAGCCGCTCAGCGAAAACCCACTTATTCATTTCCTCATCAGTGACCCCCAGGAAGCGATTTATTGTTCTCCAGTGGAACTTGATTGTTCTTCCTCGGATGGTGGCCTTGAAGTCAACTCTGCCAATTGCAGAGGTGTTCTTGCTGATCTCCTTGTATTTGGCCTTGGCAGTGAGTGAATCACAAAATACTCGGAGAACTTGGACGTTGTAGTCATTTTGAATCCCCAGCCATGTCATGTACTTCTGGAGATAGGCAGAGAGGTCATAGCCAAGAACTTCAAGTTTCTCCAAATCCACGAAGATCCCATTGGAGAGATATGGGTTTCTGTTCTCAAATGCATGGGAGATAGCTTCTAATGGCCCAGAAATGTACTCTGAGTAGTCATCCTCAACCCTCTGGCGTTTGGAGGATGGTTCTTCGGCAAAATGAACTTGCTTCTTCCTTTTTCCAGAATCCCCAGATTTTCCAGATTTCTTTGACTTCTTGGCGGAAGAGGCTGACTGGATGTTAGGGTTTGATTCATGTGAACCGGCCATTTTGTGTGGAATGGGTATGGAATGAATGTTATGCACTCAAAATGTTCAGAAGATGCACAGAAGTAGATGAAGAAGAAGATGAAGATGATAAAGATGAACAAGATGAATGCGGCGGTGAAGATGATGAATGATTTCAGAGAGTTTGGTGGTTGGTGATTTGTGTGAGAAGTGAAAAATGAATGTTATAGCCCTATTTATGCGATGTGATAAACGATGTGAACCGTTATAATGACTCTACATTGAAAATATGCACCTTTTATGGGAAAACGTATAAATTTAAATTGGAACGACGCACCTTTATGCCACGTGTCTCTTCAGTGTGTCAGAAAAGGCACACTTTTTGTGGGAGAAGATGAAACGTTTGAGGTGACGTGTCCTTTTCCCAAACACTGGCGCTTCTGATTGCTTAGTGTTAACCCCAAGCGGCAGCCGTTATGCTGAATAGAAGGATAAGCTTAAGGAAGGAGATTTGCTTCCGGAAGGACACACTTAAGATTTAACATTGGGCGACCTGTAAAACTAAAGATTGGCACTCCGATGCCTAAGTTAGTACAGTTTTACAGGTTTAAACATTAAAGCACATGTTTATTCTGAAGATTAAACTTCATTTGGGTTTACCATTCCCAAATTTCCTCTAATAAAAGTAAATTGATCAACCCCCAGAGGCTTGGTGAAAATATCCGCAAGCTGATGCTGAGTGGGAACAAATTGCACCTTGACATTCTTCTTCTGAACATGATCTCTGATGAAGTGATGTCTGACGTCAATATGCTTTGTTCTTGTGTGCTGGACTGGATTCTTGGCAAGGCTAATGGTGCTTGTGTTGTCACAGAGAATGGGAGCCTCAGGAAACTCTAGGCCAAGATCCCTCAGTTGATTTTTCAGCCACAGCACTTGTGCACAACAGCTTGCAGCAGCAATATATTCTGCCTTTGTGGAAGATAGTGACACGTAGGTTTGCTTCTTGCTTGTCCAAGACACCAGACAACCTCCAAGGAAGGCACATTGTCCGCTGGTGCTCTTTCTATCTGTCTTATAACCTGCATGGTTAGCATCAGAATAAGCCCACCAGAACTCTTGGTTACCTCTGGGATACCATAGACCAAGTTCTTGAGTTCCCTCAAGGTATCTTAAAATACGCTTAACACATGTTAGATGTGATTCCTTGGGGTTGGCTTGAAATCTAGCACACATGCCTACACTAAATTGGATATCAAGTCTGCTAGCCGTTAAGTATAGCAGGGAACCTATCATTCCCATATACATTGGCAGGCTGACCGAACTTCCCTTTACATCAGCATCCAGAGCGGCAGTGGTGCTCATTGGAGTGTCATACTCCTTGCACTCATCCATCCCAAACTTCTTCAAAAGCTCTCTGCAATACTTAGTTTGGGAGATGAAGATGTCTTCTTTCTTTTGCTTGATCTGCAGGCCTAGGAAGAAGGTTAGTTCTCCCATCATTGACATCTCGAATTCCCCCTGCATAGTCTTAGAAAACTCCTCATAGAGTTTCTCGTTAGTTGCTCCAAAAATAATATCATCAACATAGATCTGGATAACTAACATATTTCTATCCTTATGCAAGATAAACAATGTATTATCTAATTTGCCTCTTGAGAAACCCTTTCCCAGCAGGAAGCTGCTGAGTCTCTCATACCAAGCTCGTGGAGCTTGTTTCAGGCCATACAAAGCTTTCTTTAATCTATACATATGCTTAGGGTGCTTATGATCCTCAAAGCCAGGAGGTTGCTCAACATATACCTCTTTCTTGATATAGCCATTAAGAAAAGCACTCTTTACATCCATCTGATATAATTTAAAACCTTTCATGGATGCAAAGGCTTGAAGAATCCTTATTGCTTCAAGTCTTGCAACTAGAGCAAAGGTTTCTTCATTGTCTATGCCTTCTTCTTGGTTATACCCTTTTGCTACTAGCCTGGCTTTGTTCCTAGTGATCTGACCAGTCTCATCTAGTTTGTTCTTGAAGACCCATTTGGTCCCAACTATGGATTGGTGAGACGGTCTAGGGACTAGCTCCCAAACTTGACTTCGTTCAAACTGATTAAGCTCTTCCTGCATGGCAATAATCCAATCACAGTCCTGAAGAGCTTGTTCAACTGAGGTTGGTTCGATCTGAGACAAGAAGGCTCCAAACTCAACTTCATTTTGAACCTGCCTTCTGGTTCTGACACCAGAAGAAACATCACCAAGCACTTGGTCAAGAGGATGATCCCTGTGATGTCTCCTAGCTGTTGGCAACTGTACCTCATCAGACACTGTCTGCACTCTAGGTTCATCACTGGGTTCATATTCTTCTTTGGGATTAGTTGCTGGTGTTTCTTTTGGTGGTGAAGATGATGGTGGTTTTGAAAAACTTAGTATCCCATCATCTTCTGTGGATTGTTCCCATGTAGGATTTTCATCGAATACAACATGCATAGATTCCTCTACTGTTCTAGTTCTCATGTTGTATACTCTATAAGCCTTACTCCTAAGAGAATATCCTATGAAAATTCCTATATCAGCTTTTGGGTCAAACTTACCCAGGTTTACCTTTCCATTGTTATGAACATAACATTTTGAACCAAAGATTCTGAGGTGGCTGATGTTGGGCTTTCTACCTTTGTATAGCTCATAGGGAGTCTTCTCCAAGCCCTTGCGAACATAGACTCTGTTGGAGATGTAGCAAGCAGTGCTCATAGCGTCCGCCCAGAACACTTGAGAAACCTCTTTCTCATTGAGCATGCTTCTGGCCATCTCTGTCAGAACCCTGTTCTTCCTTTCAACCACGCCATTCGGTTGAGGAGTTCTGGGAGTTGAGAAGTTGTGATCAATTCCATTCTCTTCACACAGCTCCGAGAAGTTGTGATTCTCAAACTCTCCTCCATGATCTGTCCTTATGGCTGCTATTTTGAGATCCCTCTCATTCCAGTTTCCTTTGTCAGTGCTTTGGCTCACGCTCAGCAAGTTGTGACAGAGACCATCAACCAGATAGACATCTTTGATAGGTCCAACCTCTCCAACTCCAGTGATCTTTCCACTCTGATTTCCTCCAAAGTTTACTTTGGCTCCATCTTTGATCACTAGAGATTTGAACTTGTCTCTGTCCCCAGTCATATGTCTCGAGCATCCGCTGTCGATGTACCACTTTAGGTTCTTGGATGCTTTGAGACAGACCTGCATAAATTAGACAAGCTTAGGTACCCAACCATTATTGGGTCCTTTATCATTAGTTCTCATAACCTTTGGTCCAGTGTTGACCTTAGGTTTGTGATTGTTTTGTGCCTCTGGCCTTGTGTAGGCTCTAGGCTGACAGACTTCCCTTGGAATATGTTTCCTAGTTCTAGGTCCTTGTCTTCCCTTAGTTTCTTTCCTTGGAGGATCCTTAGTAACCCTGGTTCCTTTTGGAACCCACTTATAGGTGCTGTTAGCCCCATGCTTCTTTGCATTGCAGGTGGACGTGGAGTGTCCCTTCCTATTGCAGTAGTTACACAAGCTGAAGGGTGTGGAGCTATGACTAGCGGCTTTATGAAAAAACTTTAAGTAGGGTTTCACTTTGGGTTCCACCCACTTTTTCTCTCTATGCTTATAGCCTAGTCCAGTTTTATCTCTATATGCCCTTTGATTCATCAAAATAACATACAACATTTCAGATCCATTTGTGAATTTTTGTAGGGCATTATGCAACCTATCTCTTTCAACAGAGATTTTGCTGCAGTTTGTGCAGCTCTCTGATGTTGAGGCATTGGGTTCCGCTTGGGGAACTCCCTTGCCATCTGCTACCGGAAGCTTCTTGGCTTCCGCTAGCTCATCACTTAGTGAGTTCACCGAGAGCTCAAGTGATTCATTCTTAATTCTTAACACTTTGTAAGCCTTACATATACGAAAGAACTCTCTATGAAAATCGTTATAAGCTTCTTGGAGTTCAGTAAGTGTTACCTCATCACCATGGATGGAGTCGAAGTCAGAAGATGCCTCTTCTCCATCTTCCCTAGCAACAAGGCAAAAGTTTGCAACCTCTTCCTCATCACTAGTTTCTTCATCAGAACTATTCACCCAGATCGAGGACACGAAGACTTTCCTCTTGTCCTTCCCTTTGACTCTCTGAAGGCTCGGGCACTCAGCCTTGAAATGCCCAGGCTTCTTGCATTCGAAGCAAATAGGGGCCCTTTCCTTCTTCTTATGGCTTGATTCTCCTTTCTGAAAGCCCTCTTTCTTTCTGAAGAGCTTTTTGAATTTTCTCACCATCATAGCCATTTCTTCATCGTCTATATCTTCCTCATCATTCTCATCATCATCATCACTTTCCTTGCTGGGAGCAACAAGAGCAAGATTCTTAGCTTTAGCAGCAGCTTGGGGAGCTCTTTGGGCCAACAGGGTTGGTTCATACTCATCTAGAGAACCAAATAAGGCAGTGACAGAACTGGTTGACTCTCCATGGACTTCCTGCAAAATGGTAACCTTGGTAATCCAGTCACCCTTTAACACCTTTAGAATTTTGCTCACTCGTTCCTCCTCAGGAATGTTCTTTCCCAAAGAGGTTAGGTTGTTTATGAGATGGGTGAATCTGAGCAAAAAGTCTCTGATTGGCTCATTTGGAAGCATTGTGAACTTGTGAAATTCCTCAACCAGCATATCTACGCGTCTGGCCTTCACTCCCTTGGTCCCGGAATGAGCTGCCTCAAGAGCCTCCCACATTTCTGTTGCTGTTTTGTAGTGACTTATCCTATGGAACTCCTTAGGGCTCAGGGCGCATTGGATATAGTGGATGGCCTTGTAATTCAGTTCCACTTGGAAGTAATCATCATTGGTGAAGCGAGATCGAGGCTTTGCAAAACCTTCATCATCTAGAGGAACATTGTCGCCATGCTCTATCACATCCCAGATGCGAAGACCACTGGCCTTGATGAAGTTCTCCATCTTGAACTTCCAGAAGGGATAATTATACCCATCAAAGCCTGAAGGCTTGTTTGGCTGCATAGCTACGTCGGGGAAGGAATGATGTTCTGCATCCATCACTAGATCTTTTCTTTCTAGATTCGTTGGAATTAAGTCTGAAAGACCTTGCTCTGATACCAAATGAAAGAGGATGCACAAGAGGGGGGTGAATTGTGCTACCAAATAAAACAGACAATTAAAAAACACACAAGACTTTTATACTGGTTCGGTCCAACTCTTGACCTCGTCCAGTTCTCAATCACCCAGATTGAGTTCCACTAACCACAGGTTTTACAACGGGTTCACCTGCAACCTTTTACAACCGCAAGTTTTACAACGGGCTCACTTGCAACCTTTTACAACCGCAAGTTTTACAACGGGCTCACTTGCAACCTTACAAACAGACTCGCTCCCCCTTACTACTTGTAAGGGTTCAACCTTTTAAACAAAGGATTTTCTACTTAGTTCTCTCAAAGAACGGATAATGTTACTCACTTAAGTACAATAAATGCTCTCACTAACTAAAGAGACTTGATTACAAAGAGTACAAGATGAACAATAAATAAACTCTCAATGCAATAAGTGCTCTCTTGCTTTCAGGGTAGTATGAGCTTTGAATGCTTGAATGTTTTTTCAGAATATGTTCGGTGCAATTCTTTTTCGTAACCTTCACAAATGTTGAAGTAATTCCTTATATAGCATCTCTCATACTTCTCTTGCTTGGTAGGTAGGAAAGACGTTTGAATATGTCCATTATTCCCTTGTTACCGTTGGCTCCATAAATGCTTCATTAATGCTCAGCAGGGTTGACTTGCTTTATCTCTGAAAAGCAACTCTGACAACTCTGCTCTGAAAAAAAGCATTCTGACTTCTGGACTGTTGTACGTTCTGACATTCTGATTGCTACCGGAAGCAAGTCTACATCCGGAAGCAACAACACTCAGTTCTGCACTTGAACGTTAGTCCAACAATATTAACACATAGTCACATGCAGTGGGAGTTCAATTGTCTATGGGAAGCTCTTTTACTTCCGGAAGCAATTTTGCTACCGGATGCACTCCTACTAGAACTATGTTATGACTTAGTGTTATATTCACTGACGATCGGGGTTGTCTTAGTTCAATAGACAATGCTAGTCACTTAATTTACTCTAAGACTTCCGGAAGCAATTCTGCATCCGGTTGTGTCCTAACTTAGTCTTTACGATTTGATACTCTAATACTCTAGACTGAGTTTTGACTTAGTGACTTACTTGCTTCCGCTGTGGGATGAGACTTTCATCCGCGAGCGCTAGTCCTAATCCATCAGGAAGTAAATCCACATCCGGTTGTACTCTTACTTGGGGTTCTATATTAACCTAATTATTTCTAAGTGTTTAACTGGTTCTTTCATATTTTAGTCTTAATCAAAACTTAAGATTCTAACAGTTTTGATGCGAGGGGTCATAATGAAAAGGCATGGGAAACATAAACCTTTAATGGGAAACGTAAAAATTTAAAACTGAAACGGCACACCTTTTGCCACGTGTCGTTTCCAGTTGTCAGAGAAGGTACAGCTGATGTCAGAGAAGATGTAACGTTTCTGAGGTGACGCGTCACTTCCCAGTGCAAGTGCTTCCGGTTGCTGAGCGGCAATCGCAAGCGGCAGGATCCCACGCTGAGTAGAAGAAATGGCGCTCAACCACTCTACTTCTTCGGTGGTTCAATAGCTGTCCTTACTATCGATAGCAAAATTGCTTGCGAAAGCCATCTTAGCTCAGGTTGAGGAACAGTTCCTGCAAATGCTAGCGGAAGTGCATCCGCTTCCGGATGTGAAAGACTTAAGATTTAACATTGCTAGTTCTCATGACCATTTCACTAGGGGACCTGTCAAAATAAAGATTGGCACTCCGATGTCTAAGTTAGTACAGTGTACAAGTTTTAACATTTAAGCACAGGTTTATACTGAAGTCTTAAACTTCATTTGGGTTTACCATTCCCAAATTGCCTCTTATGTAGGTAAATTGGTCAACCCCCAGAGGTTTGGTGAAGATATCTGCAAGTTGATGCTGGGTTGGAACAAACTGCACCTTGACATCTCTCTAATGAAATGATGTCTGACATCAATGTGCTTTATTCTTGTGTGCTGAACCGGATTCTTGGCTAGGCTAATAGTGCTTGTGTTGTCACATAGAATAGGAGCCTCTGCAAACTCTAGGCCAAGATCTCGAAGTTGGTTTTTCAACCTTAGCACCTGGGCACAACAACTTGCAGCAGCAATATACTCTGCCTCTGTGGATGACAGTGACACACAAGTCTGCTTCTTGCTTGCCCATGACACCAGACCGCCTCCTAGGAAAGCACATTGGCCACTGGTGTTCTTCCTATATGTTTTGTAACCTGCATGTTCAGCGTCAGAGTAAGCCCAAAAAATTCTTGGTTACCTCTGGGATACCAGAGACCATGTTCTTGAGTTCCCTCAAGGTATCTCAGAATTCGTTTAACACATGTTAGGTGAGATTTCTTGGGATTGGCATGAAATCTAGCACACATGCCAACACTAAATTGTATGTCAGGTCTGTTAGCAGTTAGATATAACAAGGAGCCTATCAAGCCCCTATACATTGATTGGCTAACAGAACTTCCCTTAATGTCAGCATCGAGAGCGGCATTGGTGCTCATGGGAGTATCATACTCCTTGCATTCATCCATCCCAAACTTTTTGAGAAGTTCTCTGCAGTACTTGGTTTGGGAGATGAAGATGCCATCTTTCCTCTATTTGATCTGCAGGCCTAGGAAGAAGGTCAATTCTCTCATCATTGACATTTCAAATTCTCCCTGCATTGTCTTTGAAAACTCCTCACAGAGTTTCTCGTTAGTTGCTCCAAATATGATATCATCAACATATATCTAAATAACTAACATGTCCCTATCCTTATGCAGTATAAACAGTGTATTATCGAGTTTGCCTCTTGAGAAACCTTTCCCTAGCAAGAAGTTGCTAAGTCTCTCATACCAAGCTCGTCTAGCTTGTTTCAGGCCATATAGGGCTTTCTTCAATCTAAAAACATGTTTGGGATGTCTAGGATCCTCAAAGCCAGGAGGTTGTTCAACATACACCTCTTCCTTAATATAGCCATTAAGAAAAGCACTCTTTACATCCATTTGATATAATTTAAAACCTTTCATGGATGCAAATGCTAGAAGAATCCTTATGGCCTCACTACTACAAATTGTCCCTCTACCAGCGCACATTTACATGCGCTTAGAAGAAACGCATGTATAGAGGGTCCTTTACATGCGCTTTAAGCGCATGTAGAGGCCTTATCTCTACATGCGCTTTAAGCGCATGTAAAGGCACTACTGAAGTGCAAAACATGGAGTCAGGCACAAGAGGTCCTCCTCGGACCTCATAAGGTGTTCCTGCTTGATGACTTAGTGTTTCAAGGCTCCATTACCACTTTTGGGTGCTATGAAATTGGTGAAACACCCTTTACATGCGCTTTAAGCGCATGTACAGGCACTACTGAAGTGCAAAACATGGAGTCATGCAAAAGAGGTCCTCCTAGGAACTCATAAGGTGTTTCTGCTTGTGGAATTAATGTTTAAAAGCTCCATTGCCACTTTAAAATGTTCAAACACCCTGTTCATGCGCTTAAAGCGCATGTACAGGGTTTTATACCTCTACATGCGCTTTAAGCGCATGTAGAGGCTCTCTACATGCGCTTAAAGCGCATGTAGAGGTGTGTAACATGAAATTTATTTATTTTTTGATAAAAGTAAAATGAAAATTATAAAAATGGAATTTATAAAAATAATATTGAAGAAAAAAAGTTAATTCAATTTATAAAATGATGAAAAACTTGATCATGCTTAGATAATTAAGTTTTGATTTAAAACATTATATAACTCAGTGCTTGATTTCCCTAATTAATCAGATTATTCAATTTAAACGCTATGATTAATATTCAACAGAAATAATTAAGGTTTTTCTGCTTGTGGAATTAGTGTTTAAAAGCTCCATTGCCACTTTAAAATGTTCAAACACCCTGTTCATGCGCTTAAAGCGCATGTACAGGCTTTTTAGACCTCTACATGCGCTTTAAGCGCATGTAGAGGGGTGTAACATGAAATTTATTTATTTTTTGATAAAAGTAAAATGAAATTTGTAAAAATGGAATTTATAAAAATAATACTGAAGAAAAAAAGTTAATTCAATTTATAAAATGATGAAAAACTTGGTCATGCTTAGATAATTAAGTTTTGATTTAAAACATTATATAACTCAGTGCTTGATTTCCCTAATTAATAAGATTATTCAATTTAAACGCTTTGATTAATATTCAATAGAAATAATTAAGGTTTTTCTGCTTGTGGAATTAGTGTTTAAAAGCTCCATTGCCACTTTAAAATGTTCAAACACCCTGTTCATGCGCTTAAAGCGCATGTACAGGCTTTTTAAACCTCTACATGCGCTTTAAGCGCATGTAGAGAGCCTCTACATGCGCTTAAAGCGCATGTAGAGGGGTGTAAAATGAAATTTATTTTTTTTGATAAAAGTAAAATGAAAATTATAAAAATGGAATTTATAAAAATAATATTGAAGAAAAAAAGTTAATTCAATTTTAAAATGATGAAAAACTTGGTCATGCTTAGATAATTAAGTTTTGATTTAAAACATTATGTAACTCAGTGCTTGATTTCCCTAATTAATCAGATTATTCAATTTAAACGCTATGATTAATATTCAACAGAAATAATGTCACAAATGTGAGATGTTAATATTATTTTGATGTGAACTATATATATATACATATATAGAACAAAAATTTAGTCTAAGTTCTATGATGTGTTATTGTTTTATTAAAAATTAATATTATCCCCTCTACATGCGCTTAAAGCGCATGTAAAGGAGTTTAATTATAAATTTCCCGCGCCTTTTTCTTATGAGTTCCCTCCCTATATCTGATCACTCTATAGCGCGCTCACAGAGTATGTAGTAGCATTCCTCATTCTCAAGTTCTAAAATGAAACCCTAATCAATGTTAAAAAACATGGAATCCTAATCGAAAGAACTCACAATTCCTCCTCGCCTTCAACAATTCCACTGAACTCTCAATTCTCTTTCTCATTCCCTCGCCTTCTTCCCCATTCCTTCGTCCATCACTGTCGCCGGCAGTCGCCTTCGTCCATCACCATTCCTTCGCCATTCCCCATTCCTTCGCCATTCCAGAACTGCCTTCGTCCAAATCTCCTCCGTTCCCAACCTTGCTTCCTTCCACCGTCACCGTCCTTCCACCCAAGGTTTAATTTTTTTTCATCTGGGTTTTTATTGGCTTCGAAAAGTTTCAATTTTTTATCATGTATCATCAATTTTGTTAATGGTGTTGTTGATTGGTTGTGAAAAGTTTCAATTTTTATTTTGTATCATCAATTTTTTTTAATGGTGTAGTTGATTGTTTGTGAAAAGTTTCAATTTTTCATGATGATGATTTTTCATGTGAGTTACTTGTCAGAGCTCAAGTCCAAGTCCGCCAACTCCAACGGCCAGCCCGGCCTCCTCCAGTTCGGCTCCAGCACCTCCGAGGTCTCTCCCTTTCTTCCAATCAAACTTTTTCGTTTTTCGCTTTTTCCTTTACTTACCCTGCTCTCCCTTTTCCCTTACAAACTTTAAGAGCCTCGCTGCCCAGAAAGTTGTAGTACTAAATACATATCTTATGTTGACCCAAAAGAAATGAAATCTACCGAATATAGAGTAATATTTATTTGATTCATACTTAAATATACTTGTCTTACACTTGGCGCTTGTGTTCAATACAACGTGGCCTGCTTTGACAGTTCTTTCTAGTCTGTTCAGAGCTAGTATTCATTTGATGCTTATTATAACGTTGCTAAACATGCTCAATTTATATGTTCTCTCTGTCATTCATTGTCATGGAAGCTAGTATTCCTGCTTTACTGTTACTTTTCTGATTTTTTTCTGGATTAATCTGAGCTGTGCTGAGATATTTAGGTGACTGCTAGTATTTTGGTCCTGATTTTTTTATTTTGATATTTTAAATGCCTTTAATTATTATTATTTGTTGTTTCATTATTGTTCTCTGTATTGTTTTGTTTGGTTTGGATATTCTTGTTGCTTTAGGTTATGATTTTCTTGATATATATATATATATATATATATATATATATATATATATCCTGACTGATTTTTTTGTGGATATTTTTTTAGGAAGGAGTGATTTGTTTTTGTTTTTTGAGTTTGAGTTTGCAGTGAAATAAATCAAGGTTAGGGAGTCACAATAATTCACAAGTTGATGAAATGGACTCATTGTGTTGATCAGCATACATACTTTAGTTGTAGTAAGCTGCTGCAGTGTTGATCAGCATACATACTCTTAATATTATTTCCAGCATCTTACAATACATATATTTCCCTTTTCGCTTCCAAAATTCAAACTTTTTCGTGCCTTTGTTTTCCTTTCTAGATTCTCGAGACTGCTTTCAAGAAGGAGACTGATGGTCTAGTCACTAGAGAAGAGTATGTTGAGAAGGTAGGTTTTCAAAGTTCAAACCTTTCCTTTTTTTATTACAACACTTGCTTGCTTTTTTAGTAATGTGCATTTAATTTCTTGTTTAAAGGGTTAATATTCGCAACAAGATAGAGGAGGAAGAGAAGGAGAAGCTTCAGAAGCTCCAGCAAGAGTAAATCCCCTTTTATTTTGCTCTCATATTCACATCATTAAACTGCTTTATCTTTTTTTTTTGTTGCAGTTTTTCCATTACTAGTTACTACCTCTGTTTCTGAATATAAAGTCACTTTCCCTAATTTTGTTGTTTAGAGGCTTTCTGCCTTGCTTAGGTTTAGTGTTAGATTTTGCTTTGTCTTAATTTGATTATAATTTCTCTGATTGATCTGTCTTAGCTTTGTTACCATGTTAACATTTGATTTTTTTGTTTTAACTGAGCAAGAAAGGTTCATTTTTTTGTTAACATATATATGTTGGCATAAGTAGGTAGCTTGGTATTTTGTGCTTCATTACATAATTTCTACTGTAGAGATGGAAAACCAAGGTGCTAAATGGCTAGAAACTAACACATCTAATTTGGTATAAGTAGGTACCTTATGTACTATATATGTAGGCATAAATAATTAATCTCATTGATTGTCTAGAGTGATGTTTTTGCTTTTAAAAGGTTCCTTTTAAGTTTGCCTTTTCTTTTCTTATTACCCAAAACGGTAGTAGACTGTTTAAACTGGAAAAGCCAGTATTGAGCCTAGGTTTGTTTATTTCGCCATTATTCTTGCAAAAGGTTTAGACAATGTGTTTTCCATGCATAGCAGCTGCATAGAGTGTAATTTACCATCTCACTGCTACTCTCCTTTAGTAGGTCATGGACCGAAAATGGATGCGTTGTGACCGAACTTCAAGTGAATATATAGATGGAGTAAAGTAGTTTGTTGAATTTGCAGCTGCTCATGCATGCGATGTTAACAACATTGTGTGCCCTTGTATCCGCTGTTTGAATGGAAAGCGTGTCGATCCCATGGACCTGTTGAATCATTTAATATGTAATGGGATTGATCAATCTTATACAAGATGGACAAAGCACGGTGAGACCGATGAGGTTGAATGTCGTGATCGTGAACATGATGTTAGTAGTGCTTCGAATGATGTCATTGATCAGAGTGACGAGGATTGTCTTGAAGAAATGGTGAGGGTTGTGGGTGAGGAGAACCCAGAAATATTTGAAGAATTGAAGAGTGATGCAGAGACACCGTTGTATGTCGGATGTAAATACTCAAGATTACGCGCAATGGTTAAATTCTACAACTTAAAGGCTCGTTATGGTTGGAGTGATGCAAGTTTCACCGCACTGCTTACCTTTCTGCGGGATGTTTTGCCAAAGGATAATGTACTCCCTTAAAAAACATACGATGCAAAGCAAATTCTCCTCGCTACCGGTTTGAAATATGAGAAGATACATGCATGTCCCAATGATTGCATCTTATACCGGAATGAGTATGTGTCGTTGGATAAGTGTCCGAAGTGCAAAGTCTCTCGATATGGGGAGAATGGCAAAAGTCCTGCCAAGGTCTTGTGGTACTTTCTGATAATTCCAAGACTGAAGCGCATGTATAGTAATAAGGACACAGCGAAACGTTTGACATGGCACGAGGATGAGAGGATCAAAGACAACAAGCTTAGACACCCTGCGGATAGCCCCCAATGGAAGAAAATTGATTACATGTACCCAGAGTTTAGTGAAGAACCAAGAAACCTGCGATTTGCAATGGCAAGTGATGGAATCAATTCGCATGGGGTTCAACGTACTACTTACAGCACATGGCCTGTCATTCTAATGAATTACAACCTCCCCCCAAATTTGATTATGAAACGCAAGTTTATGATGCTTTCGATGCTTATTGGTGGGCCCAGTCAGCCCGGCAATGATATAGATGTGTACTTGGCTCCATTAATAGAAGACTTGAAGCAGTTGTGGCATACAGGTGAAAATGTGTTTGATGCTTGCAGTGAAGAAAACTTTACGTTGAGAGCCCTGTTGTTTGGAACAATTAATGATTTCCCAGCTTATGGTAATTTGTCTGGATATAAGGTCAAAGGGTATGGTGCATGCCCTATATGTGAAACTGGTACCCATTCAATTCGGTTGGCTCGGTGTAAGAAAAATGTTTACATGGGGCATCAAAGGTTCTTACCGAGAAACCATCCTTGGAGAAGGTGGAAAAAGGCTTTCAATGGTAACTCAGAAGAAAGTACTCCACCTCCGATTTTAACAGGGGATGAATTGTTTGAGAAGGTAGAAGTGTTGGAGAACAATTTTGGCAAGCCTAACGCTACAAATGTGGCAGAGAGTGGTTGGAAGAAGAGGTCAATATTCTTCGAACTCTCGTATTGGAAGTCATTATATGTTCGGCATTTTCTTGATGTGATGCATGTGGAGAAAAATATATTTGATAACTTAATTGGCACGATCTTGAATGTTAGGGGAATGAGTAAGGATAGTGTTAAATCGAGATTAGACATGCAAGAGATGGGGATCAGGAAAGAGTTAGCACCTGTTCAAAAGGGAAACTTCACATATTTGCCTCCAGCGGCCTACACCCTTTCTAGAAAGGAGAAAAAAGTGTTCTTTGAGTTTCTCAATGGAATCAAAGTGCCAGAAGGTTATTCCTCAAATGTTAAGAATCTTGTGTCCATGAAAGAGTTGAAGTTGAAAAACCTCAAAACACATGATTGTCACGTCATACTGCAAAATTTCTTGCCAGTTAGCATACGAAACATTTTGCCGAAGAAACTGCGGGGCACGATTACTAAGTTGTGTTTGTTTTTTAAGGCCATTTGTTGTAAAGTTGTTGATGTCGAAATGTTGCGTGGTTTGCAAAAGCAGATTGTGCTCATCCTGTGTGAACTCGAAATGTACTTCCCCCCTTCGTTTTTTGATGTTATGGTTCATCTTGCAGTATATTTGGTCAGGGAGGTTCAACTGTGCGGCCCAGTATATTTGAGATGGATGTACCCGGTTGAGCGTTTCATGAAAGTGTTGAAGGGGTATGTCAAAAATAGATATCGACCGGAGGGTTGTATCGCTGAGAGATACATCGTGGATGAAGCAAGTGATTTGTGTGCTGATTACTTATCTAGTGTTGAACTTGTTGGTATGCCAAGGTCTCGTCATGAAGGTCGATCAAAGGGAAAAGGGATTGGGGCAAGCATATTAGTTAACATTTCAAATGTTGACAATGAGTTAGCTCATTTACATGTTCTCCACAATAGTAGCGAGGTAGAACCTTTTGTTGAAGAGCACAAAAATCTTCTTCGAGTCGCACACGGTGATAGAAATGAAAGTTTAATCACAAGAGAGCACAACAAACATTTCATTGATTGGTTTGATGGACGGATTCGCCGTCAGTTAGAGCTAGACGATGGGTCAGTGTGTGAGAAATTGTACTGGTTGTCACGGAGACCGTCTTTAAAAGCATTTTCTTATACGAGCTATGCAATCAATGGTTACACATTCTACACTAAAGCCCATGATGAGAAGAGTCGAATGCAGAATAGTGGAGTCACAGTGGTTGGTGAGGGATGACATGTATCCAGTGCAAAAGATACAAATCCAATATATGCAGAGATGGCATACTTTGGGGTGATTGAAAGCATCTTGGAGTTAGATTACTCTGGTTTAAGATTCCCTGTCTTCAAATGTCAATGGGTTAACAACTCTGGTGGACGACGGATCGATGAGTTTGGATTTGTGTCGGTTGACCTTTCCAAAACTGGATATAAGGACGACCCCTACATTTTACCATCTCTTGTTACACAGGTGTTTTACATTGCAGATCCTTCGAAGAATAATTGGTCGATAGTCATGCAATCGAACAGAAATCATGTTGATCCTGTTGATGATGAAAGTACTGAAATAGATATGAATTTTTTGATTGAGAACGAACCTTCATTCTTCACATCAATCTTACAAGAATTTGATGCGCCAGAAAATGGTCTTAACGATGAACCTTTTTATTTAAGACGTGATCATAGAGAAGGCATTTTCATTAACACAAAGAGAAAGCGAAAGCGAGTAGCTGTTATTCGTTTTCAGCAGAGAAAAAGAATACGGGCAAAAAAATGATTTCTCATGTATGCAATTTTTTGTTTTATTATCATTTTATCATTGTATTCATATTATTGAATTTTTTCTGGTTTTTCTTTCTTACATGATAATGGAGGGACAAGATCATGACCGGGAAGAGGTGGCACAGCCCAATGAGGGACAAGATGAGCATATTGCAGGCTACAATAAAGAGAGGGAGAAAGCAAAGAAATTGGTGAAACGTGGTAGAACGGTGATGAAAGAAGTTATTTCACTAAGACATAAGGGGATTAAGATCAAAGTAAGATGGAATGAGGAGAATCAACCAATTGGCAGAGAAAGTAAGTTATTGATCGCCTATATTGGAGTGATTGTTCGGAACACCGTCCCAATCACATTAAAAGATTGGAGATATTTGTCCCCGGACATAACAAAAGCTATTTGGAGAGAAATTTTGGTAAGCAACTTTCAATGCAATTATGTTTAATACAATCTTTATTTGGATGAGTTATTATGATTACAAGTTTATACTTCATTTGTTACAGACTGCCTTTGACTTATCGGACTGTGAGGAGGCCAAAGGTTATGTGCTGAAGAAAGCAGCGTCAATGGCCCGATGGTGGCGATCCCATCTAGGCATATACTTTGTGCGCAATGTTGATGGTGATATTGATCCCAAGCGTCCAGTAGATTTCTATGATGTGATTACG
Source organism: Mimosa pudica (assembly GCA_029929735.1). Classification (NCBI taxonomy): domain Eukaryota; kingdom Viridiplantae; phylum Streptophyta; class Magnoliopsida; order Fabales; family Fabaceae; genus Mimosa; species Mimosa pudica. The sequence goes on from JAKELP010000044.1 coordinate 10,066,899, forward strand.
CAGCAGCAATGGGATGAGTTCGTTGAGATGCGATGCTCAGAGGAGTTTCGCGCCGTTAGCGAAAAGAATAGCCAGTCAGCAGGAAGCAACCTATACCCGTATATGCGTGGTAGAAATAAGTATGCTGATTTACAGCATGAAATGGTACGTTAACATCTTCATTAATGATATAAATGAATGTTCCTATAATTAATTCATGTTAACCTATTTTTCGGTTACAGTTGACTGCTGACCCTAATCGCAAAGTAGATCGCCTTGACTTGTGGTTGGAAGGTCATACAAAGAAGGATGGGACTATACACCATGATTCCGTTAAAGCGACTCGTGATCGAGCAGTAAGTCATTTTCTTGGTTATATTCTCAGTTTCTTATATTGCTTGATACATAACCAACCATTATCATTTCCTTCCTATAGATTGAACTAAAGCAAGGTGCATCAGGAGAAATCCCGTCCCATGGCCAAGATGACTTGCTTGGCCGAACACTTGGCCTCTCAGAAAGTACAGGTCATGTCAGGGGCATGGGGTTTGGTGTTTTGCCCTCACAGTTTTTTAAGGAGAAGCTGAAAAGCCACCAAACGTCCGCACTTGAGAAGCAGTACAAGGCCTTGTACGCATTTTGTGAAAACTTGCAAGAACAAGTTAATGAGATTCGATCAGGGCGAGGTCAGGCATCAGGCCATCAATCTCATGCTCCATCGGCTCATGAAAGCCCGGTCATGGAGAACTATAGTTGTACAATGGAAAGTGCCCCCATTCCAGAGGTAAGCGTTATGCTTTTTTACTTTTAAATATTAATGTTTTTATGAAATGTTACTTCATAATTGAAGGTGAACATTCATTTGTAGGGTGAGTCTTATTGTCAACTATATTCTGATCTGTCCTGGAATACTTTGGTTGCTCTGGCTTATGTCTTCAATGATGGGAGCAAAATATTGCACAATTCGCCTCTCCCTGCAGGCACGGTGAGGGTGTCCATCCACATCTCTCTTAGAGATAATTCACCGTTGCCGTATCCCATTGATGGAATGAACGTGGTCATTGACGCAATAGGTTCTTTTGTGGCATGGCCCAAAAAGTGGATGGTTCTTCAATCAGAGGTGATTACTTAGTTAGTTATAATTAATATATAATAGATAAAGAGATTTAATTAGTATATGTGTAATTACTTACTTACTATGTTTAACAGCCCAAAAAAGGACAAAGGAAGGAATTGGGGAAAACAGACCACCATGATGTCCAGCCACGTTCTGCTATTCCGACTAAACCTCGGAAAAAGAGTTTGAAGGTAACTATTTACTAATGGATTTACATTAGCTAGCACTCATTTTGTAAAAAGACTTATTGATGAGATCCAGCAAGAGAACAAATCAACTTCAAATGATCCTTTGAAGATTCCAAGCGGACCAATCACAAGAGCAAGATCCAAGTGCATTAAGGAGGCACTAAATGGACTAGTGCAAGAAGCATGGGCAAAGCAAATGGCAATTGGTTCAACAATTGGACATAAAGATGCTGAAAACGTCACAAATGTTATTTGGGCTGAACATGGAGATGTTGATCATATTTTGGGCTCAAAGACATCAACTTAAAGGGTTTGGACCAAGAGCTACACATGGGAAGCTTCATTTGGGCTTAAATAATGTAATTTTGGGCTTTAAACACTTGTTAATTTTGGCCCATTATTTTTGTGCGAATTTTAGGTTAAACTTTGCTTCTTTGTAACCTTTAAATACCTTGTAAGCCTCTTTTGAAGGCAGACTGGAATTTGAGAATAGAAGTTGCTTTATGCACTTTGTTGAGAGGGTTTCTCTCTAGGGTTCTTCATTGAACTAACAGACTTATCAAGGATTGATCAACCTTATGGCGTCTTCCAACACTTCGGGTCCTTGTTCTTCCGTGCTCAAGGGTTCAAGTGGATCGTTTCTAACCTTTGTTTAGCTTTCTTGGGGTTGTGTTCATCTTAGATTGTTGTGGGTCCGGGTTTATCCCTGGTGGGTTCGCATCATCTTGGCATCAGAGCTTCAGATCTAAACTCAGGTTCTTTGTGTTCTTGTTTTTCATTGTTTTGTGTCTTTTCATCTTTTCTGATTCTGTTTTTAGGTCGTAATTGTTTCTGTTTGTTCGTCGACTTCTCCTTTGAGTTTCGCGACGTATAGTATGTCATTTTGATAGATCAGAATCTGATCTTGCTTCTCGGTTTGGAATCGTCCCAATCTGACGTTTCGTTCGCTAGTTAGAGTCGTTTTAATTCTGACGCGTTTCTGGAAATTTCTGGGCTCATTTGGCTTGGAAATTCTGTTTGTGTTTTATTTGTTTTGATTCTGTTGTATTTCTATTTTTCTGGGTTCAATTCTGTTTGGTTGCAAAAAAAAAAAAAAAAAGAGAAAAAAAAGAAGGAAGCAAAAAAAAAAAAGAAAAAGAAAAAAAAGAAAGAAAGAGTAGAAGAAAAAAAAAGTGAAAGAAAGAATTATTGCAATTGTTGTGTTGAGATTGTTCTTAGCAAGTGTAGTCATATTCAGAAAAATCAATTCTTGCAATTTGTGTCATTGTGCTATTGAAATTGTCCTTTGTTCTACATGTTACACTCTCTTGATATCCAAAATTTCTAAGTGTTGGCTGATTCCACAAGTTGTGAAGGATTTGATTAAATTGCTTAGTTCTTTAAAGAGCCTCAAGAGGGAACTAAGAGTGGAAAAAGGCAAGAGTGTTATACATCAAGTTAAAAGCCAAAAAGAGTGAAACACGAGTGTAGAGTGACATTCTTGAGTGAAACACGTGAGGAATTTGTGAGGTATTTCATTTCACTAACATTATCTTTTGAGTTACAATGTCTAGTGCAGGTGAAACATCCAATGGTGACAACAATTCAAGGAATGCAGCAGTTAACATGAGGCAAATACAACAACAATTTGCACGATTAGAAGTGGTATTTGGAGAAATAAGGGATAGGATGGATAGGCAGGATGAGACCATTGCCAATTTACAAGGGGAGAGACCACCTAGAAGGCATGATAGGCGAAGAGAGGTTTTTATGGGTGAGTCGAATTCTGAAAATAATAGTGAGGGAGAATTTGAATTTGAATATGGATATGGAGGGGAGAGGAATAGACATAGAGGAGATAGGCATGGAAGGAGACATGAGAGAGATAGAAATAGGTTGGATGGAAACCTTGGGAACATAAAATTGAAAATTCCAGCTTTCCAAGGAAGGGGTGATCCTGAAGCATATTTAGAGTGGGAGAGAAAGATGGAGATGATTTTTGATTGCCATAATTATACCGATGCTAAGAAGGTGAAGTTGGCAGCAATAGAATTCACTGATTATGCTATGGCTTGGTGGGATAAATTGGGTATTAATAGGAGAAATAATGGTGAGAGGCCAGTGGCAACATGGAGAGAAATGAAGACTCTTATGAGGAGGAGATTTATTCCCAACCATTACTACAGAGAGCTTTATCAAAAGTTGCAGACCCTTGAACAAGGTTCTAAGAGTGTGGATGAATACTTCAAGGAGATGGAATTAGCTTTGATAAGAGCTAATGTGCAAGAAGATAGGGAAGCTACAATGGCTCGATTTCTGAATGGGCTAAAGAAAGAAATTGCTGACGTAGTGGAGTTGCAACATTATGTTGAGCTTGAAGACATGGTGCATATGGCTATTAAGGTGGAGAAACAACACAAGCGCAAGGGTGTTTCAAAATTCAATTCTGGTTCAAAGCCTTTCTTGAAACAGAGTTGGAAGAAAGGAGAGGGAAGTAGCCAAAGGGAGACCACTAAAGAGAAAGGAGAAGCTACATCAAAGTTTCAAGGTAAATCTGGAGCCCAATCTTCTAGAAATAGAGATATAAAATGTTTCAAGTGTTTGGGTGCAGGTCACATAGCTTCTCAATGTCCCAACAAGAGAGTCATGATAATGAAAAATAATGAAATTGTGACTGATAGTGAAAGTGAGAGTGATGATTCTTCCAATCAATCACTTGATGATGAAGTTGATGATGGAGTTGAGCATGCGGTAGAAGGAGAATGCCTTGTTGTTAGGAGAGCTTTGAATTGTCAGGTGAAGGAAGATGAGATTAATGAGCAAAGGGAAAACATTTTCCATACTCGCTGCCTTATTCAAAACAAGGTTTGTAGTTTGATCATTGATGGTGGGAGTGTTACAAATGTTGCAAGCACCACTTTGGTTGAGAAACTGAATTTGCCAACCATCAAACACCCTAAACCATACAAGTTACAATGGTTGAATGAGTGTGGGGAAATTAAAGTTGATAGACAAGTTCTGGTTGTTTTCTCCATTGGGAAATATTGTGATGAAATATTGTGTGATGTTGTACCAATGCATGCTGGACATATACTTTTGGGGAGACCATGGGAGTTTGATAGAAAAGTAAAGAAAGATGGGGTCACAAATAGATATTCTTTTGTGATGAACAACAAACCCGTTACACTTGTTCCTTTGACTCCAAAGCAAGTTTATGAGGATCAGCTCAAAATGAAGAGAGATAGAGAAAAGAAAATGAGTGATCAAAAAAAAGAGAGAAAAGAAAGTGTTACGTCAAAAAGAAAAGAGAGTGAGAAAAAAAGAGAGTGTGAGAGTTCAAAAGAATTTCAAAAAAAAGAGGAGAGAAAAGAGGAAAAGAAGAAAATGAGTTTTTATGCAAAAGAGAGCGAAGTGAGAAGTGCTTATCTTGGTGAAGCTCATTTACTTCTCCTTGTTTACAAGGAGTCCTTTTTGAATACTAATGACAATCACATTTCTTTTCCTAGTGTTGTTGGTTCTTTGTTGCAGGAATTTGGTGATGTGTTCCCTGAAGAAATTCCTCCTGGCTTGCCACCCATTAGAGGGATAGAACATCAAATTGATTTAGTTCCTGGAGCAACAATTCCTAATAGGCCAGCATATAGAAGCAATCCAGAAGAAACAAAGGAGCTTCAAAAGCAAGTGGAAGATCTCATGGCAAAGGGATATGTGAGAGAAAGCTTGAGTCCTTGTGCAGTTCCTGTTCTTTTAGTGCCAAAGAAGGATGGAACCTGGAGGATGTGCATTGATTGCAGAGCTGTCAATAATATCACGGTAAAGTATCGCCATCCCATTCCAAGATTGGATGATATGCTTGATGAATTGCATGGTTCTGTTGTGTTTTCTAAAATTGATTTGAAATTTGGATACCATCAAATTAGGATGAGGGAAGGTGATGAGTGGAAAACAGCTTTTAAAACAAAACATGGATTGTATGAATGGTTAGTTATGCCTTTTGGTTTGACTAATGCACCTAGCACTTTCATGAGATTAATGAACCATGTTTTGCGTGCCTTCATTGGGAAATTTGTTGTGGTTTATTTTGATGATATTCTGATTTACAGTAAGAATCTTGATGAACATGTGAATCATTTGCATTGTGTGCTTGAAGTTTTGAGGGAGGAAAAATTGTTTGCAAATCTGAAAAAGTGTGATTTTTGCATGGATAAAATTGTTTTTCTTGGTTTTGTGGTGAGTGCTAAAGGAATTGAAGTAGATGAGGAAAAGATAAAGGCAATAAAAGATTGGCCAACACCAAAAAGCATAACTGACGTGAGGAGTTTTCATGGTTTGGCTAGTTTTTATAGGCGCTTTGTAAAGGATTTTAGTACACTTGCTGCACCACTCACTGAGGTCATTAAGAAATCTGTTGGGTTTAAATGGGGAGATGCACAACATAATGCATTTGTTAAACTCAAAGATAGTTTGTGTTCTGCACCTGTGTTAGCATTGCCTGATTTTAACAAAACATTTGAGATTGAATGCGATGCATCTGGAGTTGGGATAGGAGCTGTTTTGATGCAGGAAGGAAAACCAATTGCTTATTTTAGTGAAAAGCTCAATGGGGCAGCATTGAATTACCCAACTTATGACAAGGAGCTTTATGCACTTAAAAGAGCATTGGACAACTGGCAGCACTACCTTTGGCCTAAGCAATTTGTCATTCATACTGATCATCAATCTTTGAAGCACATTAAGGGTCAAGGTAAGCTGAACAAAAGGCATGCAAGGTGGCTGGAATTTATTGAGACATTCCCATATGTCATCAAATACAAGAAAGGTAAGGAAAATGTTGTGGCTGATGCACTATCTAGAAGGTATACTCTTCTCTCTACTCTTAGCACTAGATTGCTTGGTTTTGAACATATCAAAGATTTGTATGCATGTGATGCTGATTTTGCTGAATTGTTTCTTACATGTGAAAAGAAGGCATGTGATAAGTTTTATAGAGTTGATGGGTTCTTATTTAGAGAGAATAGATTGTGTGTTCCTCAATGTTCATTGCGTGAATTGCTTGTGAGAGAAGCACATGGGGGAGGATTAATGGGTCATTTTGGAGTGAAAAAGACTTTGGATGTTTTGCATGAGCATTTCTTTTGGCCTAAAATGAAACATGATGTAGAAAGAATTTGTTCTAAGTGCATGACATGTAAAAGGGCTAAATCTAGAGTCTTACCACATGGTTTGTATACACCATTACCAGTACCTAGTGAACCTTGGGTTGATATATCAATGGATTTTGTGTTAGGTTTGCCTAGGTCCAAAAGAGGTATGGATTCCATCTTTGTGGTTGTTGATAGATTTTCAAAAATGGCACATTTCATTGCATGTCATAAAACTGATGATGCCACACATGTTGCTGATTTGTTTTTCAAAGAGATTGTTAGACTTCATGGTGTTCCTAGAACCATTGTTTCTGATAGGGATACAAAATTCTTGAGTCATTTTTGGAGAGTTTTGTGGGGTAAGCTTGGTACTAAATTGTTGTTTTCAACTGCTTGTCATCCACAAACTGATGGTCAAACTGAAGTTGTTAATAGGACATTGTCTCAACTGCTTAGGACTGTGATTCAAAAGAACTTGAAAAATTGGGAAGATTGCCTGCCATTCATTGAATTTGCATATAATAGGAGTGTGCATTCATCTACTGATTATTCTCCTTTTGAGATAGTTTATGGTTTTAATCCACTAACCCCTTTGGATTTAGTACCATTACCTATTGATGAAAGGGCAAGTGTTGATGGGAAGAAAAAAGCTGAAATAGTGAGGCAACTTCATGAGCGTGTGAAACAACAGATTGAAAAGAAAAATGAACAGTATGCATTCAAGGCCAATAAAGGAAGAAGGCGTGTTCTTTTTGAACCAGGAGATTGGGTGTGGGTGCACATGAGAAAAGAAAGATTCCCAACTCATAGAAAGTCAAAATTGGCTCCAAGAGGAGATGGTCCTTTTCAAGTGCTTGAAAGAATTAATGATAATGCTTATAAGATTGATTTGCCTGGTGAATATAATGTAAGTGCTACTTTCAATGTAGCAGATTTATCTCCTTTTGATGCAGGTCAAGATTCGAGGACGAATCCTTTTGAGGAGAGAGGGAATGATGAGATCCAGCAAGAGGACAAATCAACTTCAAATGATCCTTTGAAGATTCCAAGCGGACCAATCACAAGAGCAAGATCCAAGTGCATTAAGGAGGCACTAAATGGACTAGTGCAAGAAGCATGGGCAAAGCAAATGGCAATTGGTTCAACAATTGGACATAAAGATGCTGAAAACGTCACAAATGTTATTTGGGCTGAACATGGAGATGTTGATCATATTTTGGGCTCAAAGACATCAACTTAAAGGGTTTGGACCAAGAGCTACACATGGGAAGCTTCATTTGGGCTTAAATAATGTAATTTTGGGCTTTAAACACTTGTTAATTTTGGCCCATTATTTTTGTGCGAATTTTAGGTTAAACTTTGCTTCTTTGTAACCTTTAAATACCTTGTAAGCCTCTTTTGAAGGCAGACTGGAATTTGAGAATAGAAGTTGCTTTATGCACTTTGTTGAGAGGGTTTCTCTCTAGGGTTCTTCATTGAACTAACAGACTTATCAAGGATTGATCAACCTTGTGGCGTCTTCCAACACTTCGGGTCCTTGTTCTTCCGTGCTCAAGGGTTCAAGTGGATCGTTTCTAACCTTTGTTTAGCTTTCTTGGGGTTGTGTTCATCTTAGATTGTTGTGGGTCCGGGTTTATCCCTGGTGGGTTCGCATCACTTATTGACATATTTCTTGAACAGCCAACTCCTACTCCTCATGACACTCGACCGCATCAGCCAACTCCTACTCCTCGTGTTACCCAACCGCATCAGCCAACTCTTACTCGTGTCACCCAACCACATCCCTCTGAATCATTCCGTGTTAAACTAAAGAACTTGACAAACCAATTACCTGATTTACAACAAATCGAAGTTAAATTAACAAGGACACATTATTACAAGAGTGTCACTGAGCTCCTTGGTAGTGAAGTAATTATGGATGCGGTTAATCAGGAATGGATTAGTGCGTCAGCTATCAACATATGGATCAAGTATGTAATGTTGAATTTATTTTTATGTTATTGTGGTTTCTTACATTGTCATTTAGTATTTAAATTACAATAATTGTATGTGTTGATATGTTTTTTTGTATAGGTATTTGCATGATGAAATAATTGTGCCAGGGGACAATGCCAATTTCGCATTCATAGATCCAAATACAACCTCAATGCTGACTGAAACAACTAGCTATTGGGATGAAGGTGACGTGAAAGCACGTCTGGGAAGCTCTTCTTCAGATAAAACATTGTTTCTAGCCCCAGTGAATGTATCGTAAGTTCTTGCTCGTCATTAAAATTTTTTTTTTATTTTTTCAAATTTTACATGTATATAACTGTTAATCACATTTTAGGAATCATTGGGTTCTCCTTGCATTCAATCCCGTTGCACCAAAGCCTGTGGTGTACTATCTGGATTCTATTAGGTCGGGTAAACCTAAAAATAGACCTTCGTATATAAGGTTTATCAATGGGTAATGATTTAACCTTACTAAATTATGTTAACTCATTTATAAATGTCACTCTTACTAATTTTATTTGTCTCGACTTTAGTGTGATCACTTCTTGTAGGTCTAGTAAAAAAATGAAATACTCCAAAGCATATGACTGGCTCAAAATTCAGGTTAATTATACATGCAAAAACAATGATTTGAATTATGGACTGTAATCATATACAAGTCTTTTAACACATTTGTGGTTTTTTTGTTGTAGTGCCCATTCCAACCGAATGATAATGATTGTGGGTATTATGTTATGAAATTTATGAAAGATATTGTCACTCATGATCAACTGGAGGTCCCAGAAAAGGTAAGTTCTGAAATTTTCCATTAATTTAAAACTCTTTTAATTTGTTCACATATTTGCTTGTATGTGTGGATTACTTTTAACTCACTTAAATTTAATTGCTACTGACATGTTTTTATCCACCCAGTATTATGAAGACTGTCGTTTCGACAGCCTCTCCAAGGCGCAAGTTGGAGAAGTTATTGAAGAATGGAGCAAATTTGTCTACCCCATTGTTGAACCTGTTGTTCTTAATCAGCCACCTGCTACTTATTAGGTTTTAGTAAAGTATCTTCATATATTACTTGACTAAAAATTGTGGATTTGTCTTGATGAAATTTTGTTATGAATAACATGCTTGTTTATTCTATGATATTAATGCTATTTTTTCATGTAGGTTGATGATATCCCTTTTGGTGTTTTATTTGAGATCATCTTCATTTGTGGCGTTTAAGTACATATGATCTTTTGCTGCATGTAGTCTTACTTAGGAATTGGTAGTTTTATATTATGGACATCCTTGAAGGAATTTTCGTTTGGACTTTTGATCAATTGTGGCTTGTGTACTTAGTTCATCTTTGATATTATATACTATTCTTTCATGTAGGTTCATATCTTTTTGATTCTTTGGTGCAAGTGGCCTGGCAAATTTATTTATTTGGTGATGAGTTAGATCTTCTTTTAGTGCAATGGTCGTGCATAATAGTTTTTTGGTTATGAGGTAGTAGTGTATATATATATAAGTGAAAACAAGTTCTGCTGACTTATTGGTTATGAGTAAATGTAAATGTTTCTGGTAATTTTGGTTAAAAATAGCAGTGGCAGAATACGTGTATAAAGGTGGCAAATGTACAAAAGAATATATATAAAAAAATATATATATATGTACATGCGCTTAAAGCGCATGTAGAGGTAGTATCTCTACATGCGCTTTAAGCGCATGTACATGTACATGCGCTTAAAGCGCATGTAGAGATACTACCTCTACATTCGCTTTAAGCGCATGTACATGTACAAGCGCTTAAAGCGCATGTAGAGATACTACCTCTACATGCGCTTTAAGCGCATGTAGAGCCCCCCCTCTACATGCGCTTTTAAAAAGTGCATGTAGAGCCTTTACCAGCGCCCCCTCTACATGCGCTTTATAAGCGCATGTAGAGCCTTTACCAGCGCCCCCTCTACATGCGCTTTATAAGCGCATGTAGAGGCCAAAATAAGCGCATGTAAATGGGGTAATCTGTGGTAGTGCCTCAAGGCTTGCGACTGGAGCAAAGGTTTCTTCATAGTCTATGCCCTCTTCTTGGTTATATCCTTTTGCTACTAGTTTGGCTTTGTTTCTAGTAATTAGTCCGGTCTCATCCAGTTTGGTTTTAAAGACTCATTTGGTCCCAACTATGGATTAATGAGACGGTCTAGGTACTACTTCCCAGACTTGACTTCTCTCAAATTGATTGAGTTCTTCCTGCATAGCAATGATCCAATCACAGTCGTCTAGGGCCTGTTCAACTGAAGTTGGTTCAATCTGAGACAGGAATGCTCCATACTCAACTTCATTTTGAACTTGCTTTCTAGTTCTAACACCAGAAGAAACATCACCAAGTACCTGGTCTAGTGGATGATCCCTGTGATGTCTCCTAGTGATTGGCAACTGTACCTCATCAGGTACTGTCTGCACTTTAGGCTCATCAATGGAATCATCCACCCCTTTTGGATCACTTGTTGGTGTTTCTTCGGGTGGTGAACATGATGATGGTTTTGAAACCATCTACAAGGTAGACATCCTGGATAGGGCCAACTTCACCAACTCCAGTGATCTTTCCACTTTGATTCCCACCAAAGTTGACTTTGGCTCCATCCTTGACCACCAGTGATTTGAACTTGTCCCTATCTCCCGTCATATGTCTCGAGCATCCACTATCGATGTACCACTTCCGGTTGTTGGATGCCTTGAGACAAACCTGCACGGATCAGACAGACTTAGGTACCCAACCTTTATTGGGTCCTTTTTCATTAGTATCTGGAACCCTTGGTCCAGTGTTGACCTTAGGTTTGTGAGTGACTTGTGCCTCTGGCCTTGGTCGGGCTCTAGGCGTTTGAGTTTCCCTTGGGACAGGTTTCTATGTCCTAGGTCTATGATTGACTCTAGGTTTATGTACACCCTTAGCCTCTTGCCTTGGAAAGGTCTTAGGCAGATTAGTTCCTTTTGGAACCCACTTATGAGTGCTATCTGTACCATGCTTCTTGGCATTACAGGTGGACGTGGTGTGTCCCTTCCTGTTGCAATAGTTACAGAAGCTGAAAGGTGAAGACATATAGCCAGTGGCTTTGTGAAAGAATTTTAAGTAGGGTTTCACTTTAGGTTCCACCCACTTTTTCTCTTTGTGCTTGTAGCCTAAACCTGTTTTATCTCTATATGCTCTTTGGTTCATTAAAATAACATTTAACATTTCAGAACCTTTGGTGAACTTTTGCAAGGCATTGTATAGCCTATCTCTTTCAATAAAGAGTTTGCTACAATTGGTGCAGCTCTCTGAGCTTGAGATGTTGGGCTCATCTTGGGGATTTCCCTGGATGTCCGCTTTCGGAAGTCTCTTAGCTTCCGCAAGCTCATCACTTAGTGAGTTCACAGTAATTTCAAGTGATTGGTTTTTTCTTTTTAAGACCTTAAATGCCTTGGTCATTCGATAAAACTCTCTATGAATATCATTGTAAGCTTCTTGAAGGTCAGTGGTGCTTACCTCGTCACCATGGACGGATTCAAAGTCTGAGAGAGTCTCTTCTTCACCATCTTCCCTAGCAACAAGACAGAGATATGCAACCTCTTCCTCATCGCTAGCTTCTTCATCAGAGCTGTTGACCCAGATGGAGGACATGAAGGCTTTCCTTTTGTCCTTTCCTTTAAACCTTTGGAGGCTTGGGCACTCAGCTTTGAAATGACCCGGCTTCTTACATTCAAAGCAGACAGGAGTCTTTTATTTCTTGTAGCTTGATTCTCCTTTCTAGAATCTCCCTTTCTTCTTAAAGAACTTCTTGAATCTTTTCACCATCATGGCCATCTCTTTATCATCAATATCCTCCTCCTCATCATCCTTTTCTTTGCTGGGTGCAACTAAAGCGAGATTCTTTGCCTTTGTGGCTGCTTGGGGAGCTCTATGGGCAAACAGAGTAGGCTCATATTCAGCCAGGGAACCAAATAGTGCAGTGACAGATCTGGTTGATTCCCCTTGTACTTCCTACAAAATAGTAACTTTAGTAAGTCAATCACCTTTTAATACCTTCAGGATTTTATTTACCTGCTCCCTCTCCGGGATGTTTTTTCCTAATGAAGCAAGGTTGTTTATGAGGTGAGTGAATCTGAGCTCCAGATCTCTGATCGGCTCATCAGGAAGCATCGTGAACTTGTGGAATTCTTCCACCAGCATCTCCACTCTTCTATCCTTGACCCCAGAGGTCCCCTCATGAGATGTCTCGAGAGCCTTCCACATCTCTTTTGCAGATTTGTGATGACTTATTCTGAAGTACTCCTTTTGACTTAATGCACACTGAATCATTAGGATGGCCTTATAATTCAGTTCTACTTTGAAGTAGTCATCATCAGAGAATTTGGCCTTGGGCTTCACATTGCCTTCAGCATCTCTTGGAACATTGTTCCCATTTTCGATAACATTCCAGATACGAAGGCCATAAGCCTTAATATAATTCTCCATTTTGAATCTCCAGAACGAATAGTTGTACCCATCGAAACCAGGAGGTTTGGTGGGAGGGGTTGATATGTCTGGAAGAATATTCTGTTTAGCATCCATCACTGGATCTTTTCTTTCCAAATTCGTTGGAATCAAGTAAGGAAGACCTGCTCTGATACCAAATGAAAGTGAGGATGCACAAGAGGGGGGGGTGAATTGTGCTACAAAATAAAACATGAAATAAAATTCACACAAGTTCTTTTATACTGGTTCGGTCTAACTCTTGACCCACGTCCAGTTCTCAATCCCTTGATTGAGTTCCACTAATCTGCAGGTTTTACAATTGGTTCACCTGCAACCTTTACAACCACAAGTTTTCGGGGCTAACTTGCAACCTTTACAGCCTAACTAGCTCCCCCTTACAACTTGCAAGGGTTCAACCTTTACACAAAGGATTTACTACTTAGTTCACTCAATGAACAGATTGGGATACTCACTTAAGTACAATAAATGCTCACAATAAATGTAGAGACTTAAATACAAAGAGTACAAGATGATAACAGAAGAATAACTCTCAAGGTATTAAGTGCTCTCTTGAACTTTTTGCTCTCTGGATATTCTGAGTATGATGCTTTGAATGCTTGAATGTAGTTTTTTCAGTTTTTTTTTTCGGTGCCTTCATAAATGTTGAAGTTGTTCCTTTTATAGCATCTTCAAATACTCCAAAATGTTTGAACGGCAATAAATCCGTTTGAATATATCCGTTATTCCCTTGTTACCGTTGGCCTCATTAATGCCCATAAATGCTCAGCAGGTGATTGCACCATACTTTTGCATATCTTTTCATGGCCAAATCCATTGAATTAATGCATGTTTTGATGATAATTGCACCTAATTAGCATAGATTCTAGCTATTGCTTAAGTTGTTGGAATTTGTTCTAGTTAAGGGCAATTTTGTCATATTTAATTTGATTTATTGTCATTCATCTTTTTGAGAACTTTGTGATGCTACTTCAAGTATTAATCTCTTGTAGGTTAATGGAAGAAAACACTCAAAGAGATCATGGAAGCAAAGCACAAGAATGAGGAAGTAAGGAAAGCAAAAAAAGGGCAAAAAAGGGGGAATTGTCAGTTTGGCGCCTCTGGGCGCCATCTGGGCGCCATTTGGGCGCCATTACAGGGAGGCGGTGCCCAAGGCATGGCTGTGTGCGCCATTTGGGCGGCATCGGTGCCCAAGCGGTGCCCGTGGACGCCATTTGGGCACTAATTCTGCAGCAAAATTCAGCTTTCGCGAAATTAGGGTTTCCACACCCTATATAAGCTTCCTAACACCCGCAAAACCTCTCTCCAAGCCCCATTTGCACGAAAATAAGCCTCCTAACCTAGGGTTCTTCAATCCCATCCATTCTCCACTCATTCCAACTCTTTTCTATGCATTCCATCTTCATTCCTACCATTTCTTCTCTTTTCCACCATCCTTCTACCATGAATTGGGCATTGGAGCTTCTCTTGGTGGCTTCACCTTCTTCCATGTGTAGCTAGGCTTCCTCAAGCTCTCTTGGTGATGGGTTAAAGTGGCTCAAGCAAGGGTTTTACAATAGGGGAGTTGTTCTTGTTTCAATCTTGTATTTATGACTTCCAACATATTGTATTTGATATTTCTCTTGGAATTTCCAGATCTTATGTGTTGTTGAGACTATGAATATGTAATTGTTTATGAGATACTTGTGTTGATTGATTGGGTCTTGTGTTGAGAACTTCATTTTCTTAGTGTTAATTTCAATTGGAGTTTTTGTGGTTTTATTGCCTTGCATGATATCATGTGTGATGATTTAATCAACTAGCTTATTGATGTTGATGCTTCTGTTAGTTAATATGGTTGAGCTCATTTAGGTTGAATTGTCAAGTTCACTACTAGTGCTTAGATAATTTAATAAATTGAACTCCCATTAAAGTATTCAATGTAATTCCCCAATCTAATCCACAAGAGTAATTGGGACAGGATCTTAACTAGTTGCTACTTGATTTGATCTATTGCTAATTGGTCATTGAGACTAACAATGTTGAGTAACTAGGGAGAAATCTTAAGTAACTCCATTCATTATCCTAGTATTCAATTGGCATAGGATTAAGTTAAGTCAATTAATTTCTTAACTAATGTTGAGTGGTGTTACAAGACATAGTTGACCCATTCCTTTGGTTTGTAATTAACCAAGCCTAGTTGGATGATATTGGTCTAATTACTCCTCACACCCCTAATGTATGAACCCGAGTTTGCCACTAAGACCCTAACCAAGAGAGCCCTCATCTTATTGATTGTCATCTATCATTCCATTTCACCCCGAAAAATCCAAAAATATGTATTTATATTTAGTAATTTAATTAGATGATCTTCTATACCAAACCCCCATATTAATTCCTTTGTTTGTTTCAATTGCATTTAGTAGCTTAGGTAGATCATTAGACTCCTTGCGAATGATCCGGGGTTGCGCCACTGTGTTGCAATCCTTGGTCAAAAATAAACTTGCATTTAACCCCCAAGGCGACTAGGCATCGGTTAAATCAATGGCGCCATTGCCGGGGAGTCATTTTTGACTCCCTAAGGTAGCTATGTGTCAATTGAGACATTGACAAGGGGTAGCAGTACTAGGGTTAGGTTTTATGTAGTTTGCATACTTAGGATAACTTGCATTTTCTTATTTGTATTAAACGTTGAAAATATTAAAAAGATTGTTTTTCTTTGCTTGTGTTACTTGTTGAGATTTTGTTAGTCAGTTGCTTAATAGTGGTTGACATTAGAACATACTTGTTTTTGACATTGCACCCATTTTGCATCCACGACAACTCTCAACTTGCTCATTTTTGCACAGTTTTCCCACCATACTTTGACACTCACACATACTCACACACACACACACACCTACATTTCACAATATACTCACTTGCACTCATTCATCGATTTTGCATTGGATTGTGCAAGTTCTTTTTACTCTGTTAAAGTCTTGGTAACTCTGCTAGTCCACATGCTGTATGTTCCTTGTGTGACTTTACCTTGACTTATTCTCTTGCTTTCTCATTCTCACCATGGAACAAACTAGAAAAACAATTAGGGATGCTACTCATATAGAAATTAATCATAATCCTTTTGTCCATGCATTCCCTTCTTTCCATGATGATTTTGAGATTAAAAGTTCATTGATTCGATCTTTGCCCAAGTTTTATGGCATGCAGGAGGATGAACCTTACAACCACTTGGATGAGCTTTTCATAAAATGTCATACATTGAACGCAAACGGGGCTCAAATCGAAGATGTTATGAGGCGTGTGTTCCACCTTACATTGGAGGGAAAAGCTAAGACATGGTTTATGAGCCTTCCTAAGCTTGATCCGGACGCATGCACCTCTTGGGTGAATCTCAGACATGCATTTTTGGACAAGTTCTATCCTGCCATAAAATCTTCAATGAGGCGCAAAGAGATTAACTCCATCCTCCAAGACCATGATGAGTCCCTTTATGACTATTGGACCCGATTCCAAGACCTTCTTGCTCGGTGCCCACATCACCAAATTCCAGAAGAGCAACTTGTACATACCTTCTATGATGGTCTATTGGAAAAGGATCAAGACTTGTTAGAGTCAGCCACTCAGGGATCTTTTCTAGATTGCACTCCTGATGATGCATGGCGAATAATCCGGAAATTTGCCCTTTCTAAGCAAAAGTACCACACCTCTAGCCGGTCCACCAATGTTGTAGACAAGGTTGAGCCCACTCCTTTTCATGTAGCAAAGCTATATGGTCTTATGGAGGAAGTCAAGTTACTTTCTACTAGACTCGACAGATTTACACCTCCTTCACTTATGAGTCCATCAAGTAGAGAGTTGATAGCACCATGTTGTGATTTCTGTGGATCTCAATTGCATATATCAAGTGGGTGCTCTAACCGCTATGAAAAGATATTTACCATGTCACATGTTACTCACAATCATGAGTCAAGGAGCGATGAGATTTCTAAACTCCATGAGATCATTCAAGGGGAGAGAGAAGCCAACAATGAAAAATTCTCTCAACTTGCTTCTTTTGTCAACAAGTTCATTGATACCTTCACTCTCTTGACAAATAAAAAACAAGGGTCTTCTTCTCCTCAAGTTGTGACTAATAGCCATGATACGCAATCCCTCAATGCTATATCCTTAAGAAGTTGGAAACATGTTCAGTTCAAGGACCCTATTGAGGAGCATGAAGAGCCAGTTGATGAAGAGATTGAGTGTGAAAGCCTCAACAAAGCTAATGTTGATAGACAGTCAAGGAAACCTCGTGGGAATTGTAAAGTTGCAATTGAACTCCTCAAGCGCAATGAAGGAAAGCCTTGTATTTCAAAGCCTCGACATGGAATATCTCACATCCCATCTGGCCCAACCAGATTTCACCAAGAGAGCTTTGAAGGAAATCTCTCTCGTAATGCTAAGGGGAGGCAATTTCAAGATATAAATCATGAAAAATCAACTCAAAATGGAGCCATAGCTACTGATGAGCCCTTATCTCAAGTGGAGACACCACCACTTCTGAAGGAGATTGTTGCCAAAGACTCAAATTCACCATCATCAACCGAACAAGGAAACAACAATGTGCATTGAGCCTCATTGCAAAAAGGTAGAGAGGTATATCTTTGTGATCTCCCTTTTCCTAAAGCTTTTATTAAAAGTAGAAAGCATGATAAGCTTGAGGATGATCAAGCTGTTGTTGACTTGTTTAGTAAGATTGAGGTGAATATTCCTTTGATTAAACTTGTTAAACAGGTGCCTGCTTATTCTAAGTTTTTGAAAGAACTTTGCACCTCAAAAAGAAAATTCAAACTTGATGAGAGAGTCCAATTAGGGTCTAGTGTATCTGCACTTTTCACTGATAACATGCTACATAAGAGTCAGGATCCTGGATCATACACTATTCCATGTACTATTGGTAGAGACCATATTTCTGATGCATTGTTAGACCTAGGTGCAGTCATTAACATGATGCCTAAATCATTGTACGACACCTTAGGATTCAAAGACATGAAGCCTACCAGGTTCATTTTGCAATTAGCTGACAAGACCATTAGATATCCATGTGGTGTTGTAGAGGATGTGCTTGTACAAGTTAGGGACTTAGTCTTTCCTGCTGACTTTATCATTTTAGACACCTCTACTGATTCTAGTGGTCAAAGCAGTCTCATCTTAGGTAGACCTTTTCTTGACACTACAAATACAATCATTAACATGAAAGAAAGATCTATAACTATGTCTGTTGGGGAGCATGAGATTAAATATATGCTTGATAATTCTTCAAAGCATATGCATGAAGTTACTTCATTGTATGGTGTTCAAATTGATGATTGTATGCTTAATTGTGAAAATGTTGTTTCATCTATGCATGATCATATTGATGATACCATGACTCACCCGCCATCCAATACTCCTCATAAATCTCCTATTGATGTGGAGCCATGTGCTCTTCATTTTTCATCTAACCGTGTTATGCTTGGCAAAGATTCTGCTTTATGTGATGTTGCAGGTGTTAGAAAGGAGATCCAACCTCCTACAATGAAGACAAAGAAGAAGAGAAAGCGGAAGCGGTCCCAAAAGAAGTCTTTGAAGACCAACACAGTTGATGCCACACTCTTAGAGCTACAAAAGGAAGTCACAATGTCAGTCTACTCCAAGCTATTACCTCTCCTTTCTCCCATCTTCACTCGATTGGATGTCTTAGACTCTCCGAATTTTGAAGACCCTTTTCTTCCGGATCCCATGGAAGAAGCCCCACTTAAGGTCTCCGATTTTGTTTGGGTTCAAATCGCTCAATCTAGAGATCCAGATTTTGGCGAGAGAGCTCGATGGGTTGGACCGTTAGAGATCAAGTCCATAGACCCTTGCACCAATCAAGCTTCACTCCAACTCTATGAGGACTACATCATGTGTTGCAAGCTTGATAGGCTTCGCCTTTACCATTCGAGTTATAAACCTCCATAACAGTCTCAGGTTGTCTCTTTCCTCTCTTGTCTTATTGTTATACATGTTCTGGCTAGCTGGTGGTATCTTGTGATGCATGCTAGGATAAGTGTGGGGGAGGAACACATCTAGTAGGAAAAGGTAGTTTAGTGTTAGTTGAGTCAATAAGAACCCCTTATGTTGTCATTCTCTTGTTATACCACATTGCATTGAGGACAATGCATGATCTAAGTGTGAGGGAGGGACTTGTGGTAGTCATGCTTGATTCATTGGGTTTGTGTCATTTCCACATTAGTGCCAATTTTTCAAAACAGAAAAAAACTTAATTGGCAAAGAATCATGTATTTTAACCTCTCAATTTTCAACAGGTTAATATTGAATCAATTCATTTCGTTAATTGGCCTTACAATTAGACTTATCTTTGGCATGAGAGTAGCCCTTTGTGAGGATTTTTGAGCCTTGAATTCATTTCAAGAGTGACTTGCTCAATTATTCAATTTCTAGAACATGTTTCTACTCTTAGTCAAAGCTTATGCATTCATGTTTGGATATGATTGGGGCATTCATTTCTAAACCCTTTGACCCAAACACTTAACCAAAAAAATATATCCTTTGTTTCACCCCTTTGGGCCATCACTTTCTTTTCTTCCATCTTGACCAATTTGGAAACATGCATCTATAGCATATATCTGCATTTCCATTGTTCTTGTATTGTTGTATGATTTGAAAAAGCATGATACATAGTAAAAAAAAAAGAGGTCGAGGGTCTAAAGAGATAAAGAATAAAATGTGGCCGAAGGCCAAGAAAAAAAGAAAAAAAAAGAGTGAAAGCACAAAGTGCTAATGTATGCCAAAGACATAGTGTGAAAAGAAAAGAGAGGAAGCACAATGTGCTTGAAAAAATAGTGAAAAAAAGTGACATGTAACATGCTAGTATGAAGTTGTTATGACTTGAGTTACCATTTTTTGTATTGCATGTATATGTGGTGGATAATTGTTTACATAATTGGTCATTGACTTTATTCCATTATTCATCATTCATTATTAGCCTTCTCCATCATTTCAACCCCACAAAGTCCTCTTGATCCAGTCATGAGTACATGCATAGTGGAGATATTAGAGTAGTCACAAGCCTATGGTTAAATTGTTTATTGAGCAAGTAGAGTGACAAATTCCACATTAGGTGAGGAGTGTGAAACACTATAATCTTGAGAGTTCTCATCGCCATAAGTTATGTCAATTTGCATTGCCAATTCTCACTATGCATATTCTTGCCTATTGATTCATGCTAACTTGATGACTATTGATTTGTTAAAATCTTGTATTCTTGGCATTGTACCCTTTGTCCACGATAGTGAATTGCTACTTGATTTGATCTATTGCTAATTGGTCATTGAGACTAACAATGTTGAGTAACTAGGGAGAAATTTTAAGTAATTCCATTCATTATCCTAGTATTCAATTGACATAGGATTAAGTTAAGTCAATTAATTTCTTAACTAATGTTGAGTGGTGTTACAAGACATAGTTGACCCATTCCTTTGGTTTGTAATTAACCAAGCCTAGTTGGATGATATTGGTCTAATTACTCCTCACACCCCTAATGTATGAACCCAAGTTTGCCACTAAGACCCTAACCAAGAGAGCCCTCATCTTATTGATTGTCATCTATCATTCCATTTCACCCCGAAAAATCCAAAAATATGTATTTATATTTAGTAATTTAATTAGATGATCTTCTAAACCAAACCCCCATATTAATTCATTTGTTTGTTTCAATTGCATTTAGTAGCTTAGGTAGATCATTAGACTCCTTGCAAACGATCCGGGGTTGCGCCACTGTGTTGCAATCCTTGGTCAAAAATAAACTTGGATTTAACCCCCAAGGCGACTAGGAATCGGTTAAATCAGCAGGGTTGACTTGTTTTATCTCTGAAAAGCAACTCTGACAACACTGCTCTATCAAAAGCAACTCTAACTTCTGAGCACTTGTACGCTCTGACTCTTGTACTTGCTATCGGATGTGTTTGTGCTACCGGTAGTAAGAGCCTTGTTCTGCAAGTGTTAGTCTAAGAGTCCTAGTGCAAAGAGCATTCACTATCAGAAGTTCATTTGCTATCGGAAGCGAAACTAAGTTCTGCACATAAATGTTAGTCCAACAGAGTAATATATATAATCGAGTGCAATGGGAAGCATTTTTTCTATGGGAAGCATTTTCGATATGGGAAGCAATCCTACTTAGACTAGGTTCTGACTTAGCGTCTTATTGACTTCAGCTATGAGATGTGTACTACATCCGCAAGCGCTAGTTACGTTGTTTTAGCTCTAAGTCATCCGGTAGTGATTTTGCATCCGATTGTGTTCTAACTTAGGATTTAATTTATATCTAATTCTTCTTAAGTGATCAATCAGTTCTTTCATATTTTAGTCTTCATCAAAACTTAAGATTCTAACCAAGTTAAGTGAGAAACTAGCTTCCTCTTTGTACCTTAAAAGTGCCCCATGTAATGCCCTAAGTAGTCATTCCAAAAATTCTACTTAAACACTAGAGAACAATTCCATTTACTTTCAAGAGTCATGATCAAGTTACACATCCTACACAATCATGCCTAAAAAGTCCAAAAATCAAGTGTAAAAGCTTTGAAATAACCACTTTTAAGCACCATAATACACCCCCACACTTATAGCATGCATTGTCCTCAATGGGACCAATCAAATCAAGTAGGAAGGCATAAACAAAGGCAAGGCAGCAAGTAATAAGGCCTGGCAGTCCACGCATGCTAATGGCCATCATGTATTATTCACAAAAACAAACACTAAACACAACCTAAACACATGTTTATATTTTTTTTTCTTTGGTTTCTAAACAACCTATAACAGCACACTTAGAAAATAAACCTAAACACAATCCTAATTTTTCTAACATATATCTTCCCCCACACTTAAGATGTTAAACTAAGCAAAGCAAGTGAGGAAAGGATAGAAACAACCTTTAGGGAGGCTTGAAATTCTCTTTATACAACTTGAGCAAGTGGCCATTGACTTTGTAGATTCGGCCATCTTTGCTATGTTTGATCTCTACCATGCCAAAATCATGAGACTTGGTCACCACATAAGGGCCTTCCCACTTGTCTTTGAGTTTGCCCCCTCCACTAAACTTGAATTTAGCATGGTAGTAAAGAACAAGATCACCCTCTTTGAATTCTTTCCTCAAGATGCCACTATCATGAATGGCCTTTGTTCTCTCCTTGAAGATTCTAGAGTTCTCAAATGCCTCATTCCTTAGCTCCTCAAGCTCACTCAAAGTCAATTGTCTCTCTTGGGCCGCGACATCCATGTCATCAATACAAGATTTGACCGCCCAATAAGACTTATGTTGTAGCTCAACCGGGAGATGGCAAGCTTTGCCATAGATCAACCTATAAGGAGACATGCCAATAGGAGTTTTAAATGGAGTCCTATAAGCCCAAAGAGCTTCCTCAAGCCGCAAGCTCCAATCTTTCCTACTTGGCTTCACAATCCTCTCAAGGATATTCTTGATTTGCCTATTTGATACTTCGGCCTCCCCATTGGTTTGAGGGTGATAAGGTGTGGAAATCTTGTGATTGACTCCAAATTGGTTGAGCAAAGAAGTCATGAGCTTATTACAAAAATGAGAACCTTGGTCACTCACCAATGCTTTGGGAACCCCAAACCGGCAAAAGATATTAGACTTCAAGAATTTCAACACGGTTCTAGCATCATTTGCTCTAGTAGGCACGGCCTCTACCCACCTTGAAAAATAATCCACGGCCAAAAGAATATAAACATAGCCACAAGATGGTGAAAAGGGTCTCATGAAGTCAATGCCCCACACATCAAAAATGTCACAAAAGATAATAGGGATTTGGCGCATTTCATGCCTTTTAGTCAACCCTCCAGACCTTTGACAATGATCACAAGACTTACAATAATCATAGGAATCTTTGAACAATGTAGGCCAATAGAAACCGGCCTCCAAAATTTTTCTTGAGGTCTTCCTTGCACCAAAATGCCCTCCACAAGCAAGAGAATGGCAAAACTCCAAAATTGAAGAGATTTCATCATCATGCACACACTTCCTTATAATATGATCATTACATAACCTCCACAAGTGTGGCTCATCCCAAACATAGTAGTTTGCATCTCTCTTCAAATTTTGAGCTTGGTGCTTGTTCAATGAAGGAGAAATCATCTCGGCCACCATATAGTTCACAAGATGAGCATACCATGGATCCTTCTTAGCATTCAAGGCACACAATAAAGCATCCGGGAAATTATCACAAACAAGAGAAGAGTCATCAATACCTTCCACATCCAATGGCAAACGGCTCAAATGATCGGCTACAAGGTTTTCTCTTCCGGCTCTATCTTTAATCTCCACCTCAAACTCTTGTAAAAGCAACACTCATCTCAAGAGTCTAGGCTTGGTTTGGTGCTTAGAAATCAAATACCGGACAGCGGCATGATCCGTGAATATGATCACCTTAGAATGGAGTAAGTATTGCCGAAACTTGTCTAGACCAAAGACAATGGCAAAAAGTTCCTTCTCGGTGGTTGTGTAATTCCTTTGAGCTCTATCCAAAGTCTTAGAAGCATAAGCAATAACTCTAGGCAAAGAGTCATGCTTTTGGCCGAGCATCACACCCAAGGCCTCATTGGAAGCATCACAAGATGACTCAAAAGGCAACTCCCAATTAGGTGCAACCAAAATAGGAGGAGAAGTAAGCCTTGACTTCAACTCAACAAAGGCTTCCTTACACTCATAGGAGAAATCAAATTCGGTTTCCTTTTGTAATAGATGAGATAGTGGAGAAGCAATGTGGCTAAAACCCTTGATGAATCTCCTATAGAAGCCCACATGGCCTATAAAAGACCTTAACTCCTTCAAGCAAGTAGGGAATGGTAAAGAAGAAATTACCTCAACTTTGGCCTTGTCAACTTGAATGCCCTCTTGTGAGACTAGATGTCCCAAAACAATGCCCTTGTCCACCATAAAATGGCACTTCTCAAAGTTGAGTACCAAACCCTTCTCCACACATCTAACCGAAGTCTTCTCAAGATTTACCAAGCAAGCATCAAAACCATCTCCATAGAGGGAGAAATCATCCATAAACACCTCTATGCCATCCTCCAACAAGTCATTGAAGATACTCATCATACACCTTTGGAAGATGCCGGGAGCATTGCACAAACCGAAGGGCATTCTTCTATACGCAAAGGTCCCAAATGGACAAGTGAAGGTGGTCTTCTCTTGATCCTCCGGTGCTATAGGAACTTGAAAGTACCCGGAGAAACCATCTAGAAAACAATAGTGTGACTTGTCGGCTAATCTTTCCAACATTTGATCAATGAATGACAATGGAAAGTGGTCTTTTCTTGTGGCATCGTTGAGTCTCCGATAATCTATACAAACCCTCCAAGCATTTTGAACCCTTGTAGGTATAAGCTCTTCTTTATCATTCTTTACCACAGTTAAACCGCTTTTCTTTGGCACCACATGGATGGGACTCACCCATTCACTATCGCTAATGGGGTATATAATTCCGGCACTTAAGAGCTTCTCTATCTCCTTCTTCACAACATCAAGTATTAAGGGATTGAGCCTCCTTTGTGGTTGCCTAACCGGTTTAGCATCATCATTAAGTAAGATCCGGTGCATGCAAGTTGTAGGACTCATTCCGGGAAGATCGGCTAAAGTCCACCCAATGGCCCTCTTGTACTTTCTTAACACATCAAGTAACTTCCTTTCCTTAATAGAAGAAAGAGAAGTAGAGATTATCACCGGAAGCTTCTCATCCTCAAGCAAGTAAGCATACTTGAGATTAGGTGGCAAAGGTTTCAACTCCAAAGTAGGTGGCTCAACAATAGAAGGAATCAAAGTATGCATCTCACCAAGAAGCACTTGAGACTCATAGAAATCATCATCATCTTTCGGCAATTCTTCAAAACCTTCAAGACAATCTGGTTGCTTCTTCAACTCATCACAATAATTCGGCCTCTTAGAGTTTGAGGCCTCACAACTCATATCTAGACTCAAATAACCACCATCAAGCAAAGGAGAACCACTAAAGTCACCAACAAGTACATGCTCCTTCATATAGAGTTTCTCCCTCAACATGAATTCGGCCATTTTTCAAAGTCTCATGCTCATCCTCATCAAACTCTTGTGAACTAGATTTCTCAATTTCCTTTGTGAATCCACAACCTCCATCCTTCTTTTGTCCTACAAAAGTGAGCAAACTTCCCTCTTCCAAAGGGTTGTAGCTTGACATAGAAGAAATAGAAGTGCAATCATCATCAAAATTATAGTTCACATGCAATGAATCTCTCAAAATTTCGGTTACTAGACTTCCTATGCTAGATGAATCATCAACCAAATCATGCAAGCATGTATTTTCAATCAATCTAACACAAGAGTCACAATCATCAATCATGTTCAACTTAAATGAATTAACATGTTCATCACAAACTATATTCATCAAAGAATCAACCACACTCAACCCTAGGAGAGAATAATCTTCATGGGGATGCTTCATGGCTTCTCCCACATCAAACTTTATTATTTGATTCCCCACTTGCATTGTAACAAAACCCTCTTCTAAGCTTATAATCATCTTTGCCGTTTTCATAAATGGCCTTCCTAAGATCAAGGAGTCATCTACTCTAGTGTCACTAGTCATGTCTAGCACATAAAAGTCCACCGGAAAAACTAGTTCCCTAACCCTCACAAGAATGTCTTCAATAAATCCAAAGGGTTTCTTAATGGACCTATCCGCTAATTGAATCACCACACTAGTATCACTCAAGTTCTTAAGCCCCAATGCAAGATAAGTGGCCTTAGGCATGACATTAATAGCGGCCCCTAAATCAAGAAGTGCTTTACCAAACCAAGATTCCCAATTTGACAAGGGATGGTGAAAGAGCCCGGATCTCCACACTTTGGGGGCAAGTGCCCCTTCAAGAGAGATGAAACATTAGTCCCAAGTTGGACTTTGTTATTTGCATTACTAGATCTCTTGTTAGTGCAAAGATCTTTAAGG
Organism: Mimosa pudica; assembly: GCA_029929735.1. Classification (NCBI taxonomy): domain Eukaryota; kingdom Viridiplantae; phylum Streptophyta; class Magnoliopsida; order Fabales; family Fabaceae; genus Mimosa; species Mimosa pudica. The sequence goes on from JAKELP010000044.1 coordinate 10,092,794, forward strand.
AACTTAGCATATTTAGGCATTTGTTTCACAAGCACAAGCATAGGCACATTAACTTCAAGCTTAGAAACAAGTCAAGCATTTCCTTTTCCAATTCATCATCATGTTTCTTCTTAGCTAAAGCATATGAATTAGGAAATGGCAAATGCTTAGGGTCAAGAGATTTACCTTTGGGGGATTCATCCCCTTGTTGAGTAGGTTGCTCTTGAGAAGAAGATTCTCCAACTTTAAGTTTTCCTTTTGCAATCTCCTTCCTCTTTTCCTCTTTGGAACTCTCGGCCTTGTCCTTACTTTGAGGAAGGCTCACGGCCTCATCAAGAACATCACCAAGAGGAGGATTCAATTCACCCACAAAGTCATTTTGAAGGCTAGTGTGGCCTTCCTCATGTGATTCACCCTTCTCGGCCTCAATAGGATTTTGAGCTTCATCATCTTCCTCCTCATAGTCATAAGTATGGTCATATTGCCTTCCACTTCTCAAGTTCATAGAATGAATGTTTTGTGGATTAATCACCACATTAGAAGGCAATCCCCCTTCTTTGCATCTTGCTCCGCTTTAGTGTTCAATATTTGAGACACTAAGGTGGTGACATTCTCTTGCTTCTTAAGACTCTCTTCAAACCCATTCATCTTCTCCATTAAGCTTGTCATCATTTGGTACATCATGTCTTGTTGAGAATTTGAAGAGTTAGATGGAGGAACATAAGCTTGAGATCCCACCAAATTGTTTCTTGGAGCATGAGCTAGATCATCATTCTTCACAAATGGAGGAGGAATAGCTTGTGTAGAATTCGGCCTATTCCCTTGTTGATAGGAATTAGGCCTCCCTTGGTAAGTACCATAACCTTGTTGAGGAAAATAAGAATTGGAAGATTGATTTTGGCCTCCCCCTCCACTTTGGTTGTTTTTGTGGTTGGAAGGAATTTGGAGCTTGCCCTTGGGTAAAACCTCCCCCCACTTAAAGTTAGCGTGGTCCCTCCAACCCGGATTATATGTTGAGGAGTAAGGGTCATATTTAGCTTGAGGCCTAGGATTGTTGTACATGGCCGCCACCTCCTCATAGAATGGACAACTTGAAGCTTGATGCATAGGAGAGCCGCATTGTTCACAAGAGGTTGCTACAAGTGCCAAAGAGTCATCAACACTATTAGTAGGCTTCACATATCTCCCCTCCATTCTACTCAAGCTTTCGGTCAACCTCTCAATGGAATTATACAACTTGTCATCACAATGCAAAGAGGAAACCTTAGGCCCACCACCATATAGAACATCTCTACCATAGAAATTTTGATGATTAGAGGCCATGGTTGAGAAGAGATTTCATCCCTCATTGGCGGAGAGGTTGAAAATAGAGCCACTTGAGGAGGCATCCACACTCATCTTGAGTTGAGGCACAAGTCCATCATAAAGTATTGCACCAAATTGCCCTTTGAGATGTTGTGGTTTGGGCATGAGTTGATCAAAGTATTGAACCTACTCCAATATTCATAAAAGCTCTCACTAGGAAGTTGTTGTACCCCGGTGATGTCTTTTCTCAATTTGGAGATCTTAGAAAGAGGGAAGTATCTATCCAAGAAGACCTTCTTAAGCTCATCCCATGACAATGTAGCATAATGTGTTGGAAGGTTTAAGAGCCACTCCTTGGCTTTACCCTCCAAAGAGAATTGAAATACATGCAAGAGAACATCATCCAAGTTAGCATTTGGAGGCTTCATGGAAGAACAAGTATGATAGAGTCCAAGCAAATGAGTATGTGCATCCTCATGAGGAAAACCTGTGAACTTTGGCAAGTGAGCAAGTAGAGATCCCTTGATCTCAAAGTTAGCGGGGTTAGCATAAAAACCTTGAGGAGCAAATGATACATATGATTGTGTAAATTCCCTCATAGGTCTATCATCATCATGTAATTGCCTACCCCCATCATAGTGATGCTCACCCTCATGTTCCCTTCTATCATGCCTCTCATGCTCTCTATGATGCTCATGTGCATGCTCTCTAGCCTTTCTCTCATGTTCTCTATATGCTTCTTGCCTCTCGGCCATGATGAAGTGCTTATCTAAGATAGTGTGATTGTATTCTAAAGGTGAAGAGTGTGGATTGGATGTGGATCCTAGATGTTGCTTATGAGCTTGCTTCTCTTGTTTTTACTTTTTCTTGAGCTCCCTAAGGGTCTTATTGATTTCCCTATTCAATGGAACTAGGGTGGAGTGAGGGATCATACAAGTTCACTCAAGTTCACTCAATGCAACTAATTAGTTGCATTGATGAGATGAAATGCAAGTTCTCAAGCAAAATGAATCAATATGTGAATGAATGTAATGCAAGGCAGCCAACAAACAATTCAAATTGAACGAATTGGTCCCTGCAAAACAAACCAAAAACCACCAGCCAGCAGCACAAATATAACCAGTCCAGACAGTCCAGAAAATCCAGCAAAATCAAGTATAAGAAGCACTAAAGTGAGTGCTTGCAAGAAATAGTTGAGCACTGCTCAAATTAGCACACAATGTCCAACAAATTGTGTGCAAAAGGAAGAAGTTATCCTGCAAAAGAAAACAAAAATATCCAGCCAGCCACAAGCAGAAATAACCAATCCAGAATATCCAGAAATGAGCACAAGAAAAGTGCTTCCAATTCACTTCACAATCTTCTCCAAAAAGTGAAGGAAAATTTGCCAAAGAAATGGCTTAATCCAGCTAACCACAGGGCACCAAAATAGTGTCCAGAAGAGCTTAATGAAGCCCTGCAAGCAGTGAGAATAATCCTGCAAAAAAAGTCCAGCAACAACCACAAAAACAGTGCACAAGCTGTTAGAATCTTAAGTTTTGATGAAGACTAAAATATGAAAGAATGAATCAAGTACTTAGAAAGCAATAGGTTAACATAGAATCCCAAGTAAGAGTGCAACCGGATGTGGATTTACTTCCGGATAGACTAGGACTAGCGCTCGCGGATGAATGATTCATCCCCCAGCGAGAGCAAGTAATTCACTAGGGAAATAGCTTAGTCCATAAGCACTAGATATACAAAACCTCAAGACTAAGCTAGGATTCAACCGGAAGTGATTTTGCTTCCTGTTGTATTTAGACTGGCGCTGGCTGTTAGAATAGATGACACTAAGCGTCAGTGAACATAAGCCACGTCCAGTAGAATTGCTTCCGATAGCTTAGTGACTAGCGCTGACTGTTGGATTGAAGGACACTGAGCGAGAGTGAGTAAAAGTGATTATAACCCTTCATCCAGTGGTAGTGCTTCCGGATGTAGAAGTGCTTCCGGATCCAAGGAAGTCATCTTAGACTAAGTAAACACCCACTGCATGTGACTATGTGCTTATATTGTTAAACTAACATTCAATGTGCAGCACACTAAGTAGAATTGCTTCCGGATGTGAACCTGCTTCCGCAAGCAATCAGAATGTCAGAATGTTCAGAAGTGCAGTGTCAGAATGCTTTTGTCAGAGCAGAGTTGTCAGGACTACTTTTCAGAGATAAAGCAAGTCAACCCTGCTTTGCATTGATGAAGCATTAATTGGGCAAACGGTAACAAGGGAAAAACGGCCATATTCAAACGGCTAACCCACCTACCAAGAGTCAGAATGTTTGAAGACTATATAAAGGAGCTCAACTTCATTTATGAAGCTAAGGAATTATCTTTGACATTCTTGAGAGAAGTTAGAGCGAGAAACTAAGAGAATCTTCAAGTATTCAAAGCTGCCCAGAAAAGAGAAAGAGCATTTAACTCATTGAGTGATCTTTTCATCTACATATCTTGTACTCTTTGTAGTTACGTCTCTTCGTGTTATAAGAGCATTGATTGTACCTAAGTGTGTAACACTATCTGTTCTTTAAGAGAACTTAGTTAGAAAAATCCTTTATTTGTAAAGGTTGAACCCTTGCTAGGTGTAAGGGGGAGCTAGTTAGAAAGGTTACAAGTGAGCCTTGTGTAAAACTTTAGGTTGTAAGGTTGCAAGTGATCCCGTTCAAAACTTGCAGTTGTAAAGGTTCCAGGTGAACCCGTTCTAAAACCTGGAGATATAGTGGAACTCGGCCTGGGTGGTTGAGAACTGGACGTAGGTCAGGAAGACCGAACCAGTATAACTCTTGTGTTGTTTTATTTGAGCATTTATTTTTGAAGCACAATTCACCCCCCCTCTTGTGCATCCATTACTTTCACAAGCTACAATATCCGATTACGTAAGGTAACTAGAGCACCTTTTGCAAAGAAATTTACAACCAAATTTTCCAGAACAACCAGGCAGATTAAAATTCCAATTAACAAGCTTTCAAACAAATTAAACACTGCTCAAAACAGATAAGTACAATGCAAACAGTTTTGGTTCAAAGTTGAGCAAACAAAATGCAAATTGGATGCAATTTCTGACCAATTGACAAACGTATACTGCACCAAAATTGCTGCACAATATATCAATCAAAAGCGTGTTCAAAACTGGTTAAAATGAGCCAAAGATCAGGCAAAACAGCACAGGGTAAGGGCAAACAGATTTGCTCCAAAATAAGCAGTACCGCAAGCAAGTTCCAGAAAAACAGGGCGAATTGAAAAATTCACCCTGGACAGTAGACAACGAATTTTCTGGCAAGTAATATGTTAAAAGAAAGCTCAAATCTTGTAGAGTTTCCAGTTAAAACAGTTTCAAAAAATTCGTTGTGAGTCAGTACCAGTTTTGACAACAAGCAAGCTGAAATTTCAGGATTTTCAGGAAAATTTTCCAGCAAAAGCACACAACTTGTAATACTATTGTCCAGCAAGTAAAGGCCAACTAGAGCAGCCCTAAGCACTTCCAAACAAGTCAAATAACCAGCTACACAGTAGGCAAGCTTCAAGCTTGCAACAAGTATCACAAAAAACACAATGTAGCCGAATATAGAACAAGTAACAACAAATTAAATTGTGACTTTTACAACCTAAAACTAGCAAGAGTATGACCTAAATCGGCAACGGCGCCACTTGATTTAGTCTTTTGTTGTCCTTGGCTTATCAAAATAAAATCAATACTCAAACTCACTTTAGGTAAAGTGATGAGTAAGGGTCAAATCCACAATCTAGGTCAATTTCTTGCAAGTCAAAGGATGAAATGCCACGCAAATTAAGCTAGGTTTTAAGGTTGAGTTTATGATTAACAAATTACAATTAACAACTAAAAATCTAAAGGTTACCGAAAATGTAGGTGTGAAAATCAAGTGATGGATACTCCTCCTTCAAGCCTCAATGTGTGCAATCTCAATTGAAAGGCCTTATGTGAAAATTTCATCTTAATATAACTAGGTTAAATCGGCCAAAACCTCTTAAATCTAAGAACCTTTGGCTAATTTAAACTAGTTAATCAAGAAGCTCTAGCCTTGAACTTGATGCATTTTCATAGGTGAAATAGAAATCAAAACTAACTTCTATGTAACATTCACTTCAAGGATCAAACAAAATGTAAACACATATGTCAAATCTCATGAAGCTACACAAATTTAAACCTAACATACATGAAGTTCAAGATCTAAAAATTAGGTTTACAAGTTTGGAAAGAATAATTGAACTCTACATAGAAATCTCTATGCAAAATTCTAGATCTAACATTCCTAAAAGCTTTAGACATTAAAGATCTAAGTGATTACAAACTTGCAAACCTAGAAAATGAAATTCTCACACAAGGCCATGAATCATGAAGCTTGAGCACACATCTTTACTTGAAGGAAGGAGAGGAGATCTAGCCGCTCATGTTGATGGAAGAAAGGAGGAATTTTGGTGGTGAATCCATGGAAGAATGGTGAAAAGGCGTGAGGTTTGTGGAGATGGAGAAGAGAGAGAAGAGAGAAAATGAGGAGAAGTGAGAGAAATGAAAGTGTAAGAATGAATGTTAATGTGTCATTTGAGCTTATATGTGGGTGTTTAACTTTGGGATTATCACCCAAATTAAATGCAAATTAAACTCAAATGTCACCTAAATGAAGTTTTAATGAAGTGGAGATGGAGGCTTAAGCAAAATAATGGTGAGGTGTGTGTTTTATGGGTAATGACCGAGAGGTTTATGAAGTGTAAGGGGGAGGGGTATTTTCGGTATTGAGGTGAAAAATGGGTGAATGTGGCCTCCAACAAGTCTAGGTTCATCTCCCAAAAATTCCTCCTTTTTCTCCTCTCCATTGTGCTTCCCTTTTTGCCCTTAATGAAGCTTCCAATCAAATTTGAAGTTGGTGCCAAAATTGCCTCTTTTAGAAAGATGCTTCACAAATGTCTTTTCCTTCTTTTTGCCAAAAAGAGTAAACTTTGCTTTCTGTCGTTTTCCTTGCCAACTAGCCTCTTCCTTGCCGCACAAGCTCCAACAAAGCTCCACCAAGGGTGTGTGGGGCCCACGTGGGACCCCCCTACAATAAAATGTCACCAAATAGTCAAAATGACCAAAATACCCTTGGTTTCTTAAAATGCAAGTAATAAGGCTAATATTCTCCAATAAATTCCAATAAGCATGCGCAATAAAATATACAAAAAATGATCAAAATATCAATTAAATCAAGCTAATTAAGCTCAATTGCACATGCTTAAAGACATAAAATTCGGTCTAATCAACTACACACCAAAGACACATTAAAACCTCATTTTCACCTACACTTCCACTCTTACATCAACCTCCATTTCCACTTTCACTTCCACTTCTATCAAAACCTCTACCATCAAACAAAACGACCTCTCAATCTGTGTTTAGCATTTGTGGTTCAACCTCTGATGATTGTATTGAATACATCTATTTCTGAGATGATAAATCTCAGCTGCAATTGTGTTTGTTGTGGTTTATCTTTTGGCTTTTGTGTATGCAAATCACGAACTATTTTTTACTGATATTTTAAAAGGGACCCGTTGTTTTTGCAAAGCAGTACTCTCGTTCATTCTTTGATTATTTTCAATAGTAGGAGAGTTAGATTATAATATTGGCTTCAAGATGTATGAATTTGTATTTCACATGCTGAAATTTGCTAATATTTGGTACAAATTGTCATTGGAATCAATATGCTAATCTCAATCTTAACCACTTTTGATATTAGTAAAATCAAAAGTGGTGACGATCTTATTTATTTGAGATGTTAGATTTGTCAAACCTGTTGCAATTTAAATTTGTTTACTATGTTGTCATTTGAAAATCCTCCTCTTTTCTGTTTGTGCCTCACTCTTTTTTCTTTCAGCAAATCGAGGTATAAAAGTAAATGAAATGTGGCGAGTGCGGTAGAAAGAATTAGCGCTTGATAGAAGACATGGAGGTACATCAAGAGATTTAAACTCTGGCAACAGAAGCCATAGGAATGGTAATTTTCAAGACGCTTTGGAAGGTTTGGTATGGATGATGATTGTGCTGCTGCCTCTGCTTCATGCTCTAGCAATTAAGAATCAGACCATTGCTCTGAAGTTTTAAGGGATGAAAAGCTTGAGATGTTTCTAAACTCTAGGTATTATTGCTACTTTTACATTTTATGTGCATGGTGCTTATATATTGATCTGCTTGTTTAAGATTGTAACTGAAGTAACTGTCTCTTGCAAGACTAGGCGAGGCAGAGGAGCCATTGGTCCGAGGATGGATGAGACAGGAACTTACCTTCCACAACGCTCTGATGAGGAGGAGGAGCCTATTGCAAGTTTTGATGTAAGTAACTGCCGTGTCTATGGTCCAGAAAGGCCTGCTTCACTAAAGTTACATAAAACTTCTATAGAGGACGTCCATGTAAAAAGAGAAAAAGGCCAAAAAATCTCACTCTGAGAGTTTAGATAAGGAGCATCCTAGGAAGAAGCACAAATCTAATGAAGACTCAAGTCATGAGGAAAAAAGAAGCAAGCCTCACCACTGAGAGGTGTATTCTGCAAGCTGGTAATTTATGAGGAAGCTATCAATTTCAATTTTTCATCATGCTCAAGTAAGCTGATAATAGATATCTCGTGTAACATCAAATGCAATATAATTATTTACAGGTTGACACAATCTTCCAACTTTGTGCGTAAATAAATTGAGCGGTCTCTGAAATGTCTAGATAGCTAAATTAACTTGATATTCAGATGATTGTGCAAACTATTGTGAGACACCCACCGGCCAACTGGAGCTACAGTATGTCATTGATCACGACCATTCTGTGTCAGTTTGACAATAATTATATGATTTTAATGCTTAATGTAATATAATTGCCACCCTAATTTCTGGTAGACTAGAGACCTTGGAACCCAATATCCTTGCATAGGATACATAATTGTGTTCAATAAGTCTTTCATGGTGACCACAGACCATATCCTTGAGTTGACCAAGAAATCATGTCATTATTCGTGGGCCGTGCCTTCCAGCGAATATGGAAACTTGTTTGGTGTTCATATTTTGAAAGAAAGAAAATTTTTGCTTGAATGATAAATTAATAAGAGGTGCCGTTGTTGAGGACCCGTGGATGCTTAGATTTTTTTTTTTTAAAAAATAAAATTAGAATTAGGTAATAATTTTAAAAGATTTTAATAGTGATAGCAACAAAAAATACTAACGAGATAAATAATAACAAGGAAATATTAATTTGATTGGAAATTTGTTTATATGGTACAAAATGACACGCTACAATACAAAGTCAACAACTATGGTATAATTAATGACACACACTACAATACAAAGTCAACAACTATGTTTTTGAGTAAACATGTAAGTTCAAATCAACATATTTACTTTTTTCCATTTCAAAAAAGTGAACATGTTAATTTGAAATTAATCAATGCATGTTAATTTGAAATTAATCAATGTTAATAACCATATATATTCGACATTTTATTTTCATACATTGTACTATTTTCAAAGAATATGATCTTCAGTGAAGGTGTTTTCCACTTCTCTTCCCATCCACTTCTTATCTTTCCAACTATATTGAACTTAGAATGTTCATGTTTATTGTTCTATAAAAATATTGATAAAAATATAAATCTAAAATGAAGTACAAAAATAATACATTTGAACCGCACATATTTCACTTTTAAATCCGTTTGGTTGCATGAAGGAAAGTGGAGAAATGGAAAGTGAAAGGGGTAAAAATGGAAAGTAGAGGTAAATTAAGTAATGATGAAAAATAAAGTGTGTGAGGCCCAGAAAAAGTGAGAGATAGAGAGAGAAAACTTGTGGGCCCCAAAATACATGTATATTACAAACATACCCTCTACTTTCTACACTTTCCAATTCTTTGTTACATTTTCATGCAACCAAACAAGCCTAGGTTGAGATAAGAAATAGGTGGGAAGGGAAGAGATCATTTGCGCTCTAATCTCAATCTCAAACACTTTATAAATAATGGAAGAATCATATGATTAAATCAAAATATAAATTATTGTTGTAGAAAAATTGAGATAGGTTATATACTTTTTTTCGACTAAAGATAAGTTATATACTTCAAGAGTCATAAATAGCATCGCTTCTAATAGAGTGCAAGATACAAACGTGTGTGATTAAAAATTAAATTGACAACATAAGTGTTATTTGAGCATAATTTTTTTTTGCGTCAAATATTTGAGTATAATGAACATCTAAATTCATTCTTCTAATTTCTAACTATGTAAGGGCTAAAAAACCCACATAAGTAAAATGTCTAGTAACAACTAACAAAAGAAAAAAAAAATTTAACCCCAGTCAGAGAAAAGTCTTGTAAATAACAAAAGTTAAAATTGAAATGCGTATTATTGATAGACTTAAGTTTGATTGAATTTATCAATGTTAAGTAGCTGATGTGTTTGCGACCATATAAGAGTATTTTATATATTTTTATATAGCATATTGCTCTTTTTTTTTCCTTACCAATAATCAAGTGCCTGATCCTGATTACTTTCCGATCTCAAAATATACGCAAAATCTGTCAGCTTGCATTGGCATTACTTGGTACTTGGTATGCTGAGGCTAAGGCCGCTAACAAACACAAGCCACATATTTATATACTATAATTTGTTATTAAAAAAAATCCAGGAACAGCTCAGCTCATTCTTTTCACTCACTCTGATCTCTTCATCCTCCACATGTAATTTTTTTTTCGTTTCGACAAAACTAATACCAACGAGGAAGTTGCCCTTTATTAATTATTCAATATTAAACTTACAATTGGATTCCAGCAATGAGTTTTTTCTTTGGGCTGATGAAGACAAAGGCGCTTCTATCATAAGTTCAGAACCAGGTTACTAATTTCACACTTTATGGCAAAACATGCCTTCTGCAACAAACTGAATTGATGAAGCAAAACACAAGAGTAGCAGTAGTTTCTCATACCTACCCTCCTATTCCCGATATGACTCATCAACATCTACTCTACATCACATTTATGGATCCTGACCTATTTGATGCTCTCACCCTCTACATTGCAATATCCACGAACATAAGAAAACGACACGACACAATTATTTTGAGACTTTGTACATGATTACATGATCTGCTTTGGTCAGGAGTCCTCATAATGATGATCTGTCTCGTCGAATATCTCCTCCTAAAGAAATAGTAATGTTAGTAAGGTTTCAATACAGAATAGTTTCATAGTGGTAGTCTTATATGTATGTGGGAGGGTAAATCCGATATTTTAAGTGCACTACACCGTACTGTAAGCAAAAATTTTTGGGAAGATCTAATGAATGTAGTCACCAAAAAATTCCACACTTGAGCAACTTGCAATAGCACGTCCTAGTGAAATAGTAATTGACAACAAATCCATGCTACTCGCTTGTTTTAGGACTTTTTGATAATTACATTTATTCTCTGGAATCTTAATGATTCCCCCAAGATATTTTTGTGCGTGCAAGAAAGAAAAAAATAAGTTCAGGATGACTGTTGCTACCTGTAAAAGCTCTTCAATAACATCCTCCATAGTAATGACCCCTACAGCTTCTTCTTCCTCTGGGAGCCTAGGAAGTGAACTTCCATCAATCTCCAAAATGTCTGAGTACATATTCTTTGACCATTTTTTGGATCGAGAACCACCAAGCCTGGGAGAATTACGTGAATTTGGAAAGCTTTTCCACTTATGGAATGACTTCTTTTTTATTACAACTTTATCAGAGGAAGGCTTGACACCATCAATATCCACATTCCACTCTTTGGATGAGTTATAGTAGATGGTAGAACCTGTAGAGCCTATCCCATTGGTATGATGGACTGGAACAAGTTATTATCAGTTTGAATCAAAAGAAATATATTAAATGGTGGAAGATTGATGGTTCAAATTAATCACTGTATTAGTGCTTACCTTGTTTGTTGGAAGATTGATGGTTCGAATTTTCACGCTGTTTTACAACTACAGCCATATGGCTATGGCCCTTCTGGAATTCATTCAAAATGTCATATAACGGCATACTGCCTTGAACCCTGTCAAAAAAGGCGTTTTTGTGGAATAAATTCATAACAAAATATCATACAGTATACAACAAATTCTATATTGAACTAACACACTTTCTATCATGAAGCTGTTAGATAAAATACCTTGGAATCCTTCGAATGGTTACACTCTTAACTGGTGCTTCATCTTCGGGGTGAATTGTTAATAAGTTTTTGACCTAAAATCAAGCAGGTGCAGATTTAGGAAATGCAGTGCTGAGGAAAATTTGAGATGAAAAATAGCTAGACATTGAGCACAAGTAGAAAGAATGTAAGCCAAAGAATACTGCACGAACCATGGACTTTATTTTAATCAAATTTACCAAAATGATAAAGGCACTATAATCTGCAACGGCAAGATAGTAAACAAAATCCCCAATAACTGCATTAGACAGGAATAATGGCTGTAGCCACTAACAAACTATTCAATTTTGGTTCTTGAAGATGCCTGTTACCCAACTTGGGCGAGTACAATCATGTGTAAGAAAATCAAATACCGCTCTTGATTCATAACCGAACAACACAAAACAAGTATCTCATCCAATAATTGAAACTCAATCTCATAAATATCGTAGTAATTTGTGATTTAAGAGAACTACATTTCTATTATATAATTGACTATTGATCTCATTCTCTTGAGGCACAATGAAATTTATCCTTAATGGTGAAAAAGGGAAAAGTTGTTACCAGAATAAGCCCGATAATGTTTGTAGGTCGCTCATAATAGACCGGGACTCTGCTGTGCCCTTTCTCTAATATTGAACTCATCAACTCCCTGCTTATTACCAAGCATACAATTAGATTGCCAATGGCTGCATAACATACTACCGGAAATTTGCATTCTATATTATAAATTACCTGTCAAGCCTTGCATTAATATCAATAGCAAAAGTTTCAGATATAGGGGTCATAGCAACACTGGCAGTTTTCTCAGACAGTTCAAGCGCCCCAGCAATGATTGTTGTTTCATCATGTGTCAGTTCTCCACCTTTCCCAGCCTAAATTTAAACACAGGACAGTAGTAATCTCAGATATCAGATAAGAGTGCATGCATTACAAAGTGAATGAGTTGAGTCTAAAAATCCATACTACATAGCAGTAAAGCTGTCACAAAAAGTGCAGCATAGCAATGAATACTAAAGATGAAAGAAAAACTAGTTTGTTCAAATTCAAAAGAAAGAGAGCAAAAACAAGATTAAATACTTCAGTTGTAAAACAATAAAAAAAGATTACATCAGTTAACTTTGGTACTGACCTCATTCCCATGCATATCTACAAGTGTTTTTAACTCAGCTCTGCGGAAAAGGGCTGCATTGCGATGACCCAGCAGATAGTCTAGAAGCTGGAAAGACACAAATGGGGAAAAATGTGAAGGATGGCAACAAACATAGAACAGGAATGATAATATAATTTTTTTTTCTCTTACCAGTAACATATTAACATTATTTCTACTCGATTTATTACCTTGCTGATAGGAAATGCAACTGGAAAGCATATCCATACAAGCACACGGACAACTGGCGCCACTGTTGCACCAATCAACAGGCCATAACGAGAACAAACAGACTGCGGAATAATCTATACAAAACAAAAATTAAACAGACGTCACAGCATTTGTGGACGCACAGTGCTGAATAATTGAGTGCAAAAAATTCTTCCCATAAGATATAAAGCGTATACAAATCACTATTGTTCTTGAGAATAGTCCAGTCCAGTTTACATGGTAAACAAAAATTCGGACTAGCCAAATCTGGTAACTCCAACGGATCCAGTACAGCATATTGTAATCATTACTGACATTGATTGATTTTTCAAATTGCCAATTATGGAGTATAAAGCCATCTATCTATCTACCATATATTCATATGATAGCATTATCATAAATATATAACGGTGGAAAAGAACAAAGAAATCCATACGAACCTCACCGAAGAGAAGAATCAATGTGACTGAAATCAGGATAGCTCCCCACCAAATAACAAGACCGTCAAGAAAAATAGGAAGTGCCTAAGAGAAAAACAGTTTGCTACGTTGAAAGAATATTCCAGTGAATCAAATTAAAAAGAAAAACATAGGGTTTGGGTGTACCTCCATGGCCGCAGCATTGCAAATTAGGAGAGTACAAAGCAACAAATGTTGATTTTTAACGACGGGCAATATCTTGGCTGGGAAGGCAAAGCGGAGATTGAATTGAAATAAAGAAACAAGTGAGAAGTGAGTAGAGAGTATTTGTTGAGAATTGGGAAAAAGGAAAATAGGTGAAAATAGAAAGGAAAGAGTAATTAAATTGAATTACCGGCGTATTGGCGATCTTTAGGAGTGCCAGACTTGGCGAGAACTTCGAGGTCAACGAGACTGAGGGACATGAGGCCCAAGGTGAGGCCAGACATGAGGCCGGCGAAGAGAACGAGGAGCACAATCACGGCGAGGAAGAGGAAGAATTTTGGCTCACAGCACGGAATATGATCCGCCATTGCTTTATTTATTTATGTGGAAGGAGAAGCAGAGAGAGAGAGAGAGAAGATTATAGCTCATACACAGAGAGAGACATGGGGAGAGAAATGACAAAGAAGAGGATTATCGCCAAGTTTGGTGGTTTGGGATTTTGCTGTGCTTCTTGTCTCTTTTGGCTGTGATGACTGATGACGAATGCTGCGCTGCGCTGTCTTCCCCACTCAAGTCCCAATAACTAATTTCACTACTACTGCCTCTGTCATATATATATATATATATATATATATATATATATATATATATATATATATATATATATATATATATATATATTCTTCCGTTGAAAAGACTTTATCTCACATTCTCTTCTCGTTTAATTTAATGTGTTTTTCCTAATTTTTCCCTGATTTCTTTTTATATCTATTAATTCTTAAGTACTTTGCTATATTAAAATTATCATAATGAATATAGGTAATATTGAAAAAAAAACATTAACTACATATACCAAACTAACTTTCTTTGCTATGTTTTATAGGAAGTGTGTTATAGTATATAAATCAAAGAGAATTTGACTGTGAAGTCCGTAATGATACTAATAAGTGAATATACCATATACACTTTCTAAATATGCAAGTGACGGTTGAATTGAATGCGGTGAATTTGAACTTTAATAATCATTCTTAATTTAATTAATGAAATGAAATCAAATGGATTTTATATTTTATAGCCGAATGAAAAACTATCCAACAAGATTTCAATGCCCGGGTGTTGCCTATAAAGTCCCACATTTGCTGGCGAGGAGAAGAGAAGGTGACAATTTCGAGAGCGAGACGCTGGAATGTTAAAGATGTTATCAGAGCCCAACTCGGGTCGATGTGCCAGCGAGGGCGCTAAGCTCCAAGGGAATTGTAAAGTCCCAAAAGTATCCCATTATGGTACTTTTGGTAATAAACACCAAAAGTTTGTCAAATGCACCACCAAAACAAGTTTTAAGCTCAATTGCCCGTTCTAGCTACTTAAGGAACGCAAGTTTGGATTTTGATCTTTGTGATCTCCTTTTTGTGTTTTATTACCAAAAGTATCTCAAGTGTGGTACTTATCAACAAACACCAAAAGTTTGTCAAATGCACCACCAAAACAAGTTTTAAGCCCAATTGCTCGTTTTAGGCCAAAAACAAACGCAAGTTTGATTTTTGACCTTATTAATCTCCTTTTTGTGTTTTAGCGCCAAATTATCTCAAGTGTGATACTTTTGGTCAACAAACACCAAAAGTTTGTCAAATACACCACCAAAACAAGTTTTAAGCTCAATTGCTCGTTTTAGGCCCAAAAGAAAAACAAGTTTGACTTTTGATCTTTTTAATCTTCTTTTTGTGTTTTAGCGCCAAAAGTATCTCAAGTGTGACACTTTTGGTCAACAAACACCAAAAGTTTGTCAAAAGTACCACCAAAACAAGTTTTAAGCTCAATTGCTCATTTTTGGCCCAAAAGAAACGTGTCACACCTAGTTTATTTTTACTAATTTCTTAAAATATTAAATATAATTTAATTGAAAATAATAATTTTTGTTATAAAATAATTATTAATAACTTTGAAATTGGTAATAGGTAATTGAAAAACTGTCCAAATTAAAACTTTTTCATGAAATTAGATTTTTAGAATAATTCTTTCGAAAACAAGTTAAGAATAAACTTTTTAAAATAAATTGAAGTTACTTAAGATACTTAAGATGATCTATATTAATTTTATAAAATAACAAAAGTTTTAAAACATATTTCTAGCTATTATTTCTTAAACTAAAAAGTTTATCTTTAGCTTTGAAAGTCTTTCGATTTCCCTAAAAAATATTACTTCCAAAATATGTAATTTTCCATATAAGTACATAATAGTCTATACCTATCTTCAAAATATTTATCAAGTACTGTGCTAAAAAATATTAATTAAGTACATGAAATCTCCATAATTCATCTCTTACAACATTTAAATATATTACATGCCAAAACAAAATTATACAAACTCATTCCAAAATATGCATTAATTAAATTAAAATACAAATAAGAGTAGACATTCTTGCATTTCTCTTTTCCCTTCATCACTCCAAAATTTCCTATCTAATTTGTACCTGAAACCAAATTTACCACAGTTTATTTCATACACTCTAATACTTCACCTAGAAGCTGATTCATTTAATCCTACTTCAGATAATGATAGTGACGCTACCTGTTGGTGATTAGTACCTGTTAGTAAAACACTCATACAGGGCCCCTACCTTAACAATATATTTGTTATAGGTAGAATATTTAATACAAGTGCCTATTGCACCACCTCACTACTTATAGTAATATATTCACCTTTCGTAGTAGGCATACTTAACAGGATTTTCTAAGAAAAATAAATTCAATACAATATGGTATAGGGGGAGCGACCCTCTTTATACCTGGAGTACTCCACATAAATTTAAAATGTTGAAAATAAACCCTATCAACATCTGAAGCAGTAATATTAGTGATGACAGAAAATAAACCTAATGTGCATGAAATAAACCGCTACGTGAACTCCAACCATTATTGTTACATCAACAATTATTGCCTTGGGAATTCCACCTCATTGCTATCTCTCACCTATTGTGAAACAAGGAATTTAATAACTATGCTCGTGTGTATATATATATATATATATATATATATATATATATATATATATATATATATATATTTTCGTTCTCTCACGAATCCTAACATGTTTAATACTGCCCAACCCCTTTTTTAAATTCAACTATCCTTTAAAATCATTTTGATTTTCAAAGCTTTACAGATAAACATTTACAAGTAAAGAATCATAACAAACATCTTGATAAACTTAAGAATCCATTAGTCACTTAAACAAACATAATCATATAGCAAACATTATTAAAGTAGAAAGAGAATCATAACAAGCTATACTCTTACTGTGTCATAGCAAAATCATTTACACATACAAAATAATCAATAAACCCAATCAAATCATTAATCACTGAACAAATCAAGAAGCCTTCAATAATTCAAAATAAATGGATCACAATTGATAACTCCACAATAATAATGGAATAAATCCATTCACCAAAAGAATTTCCACAATTATCGCAAAAGAAAGTCATGTTGCTAAATCTCTAGCTACTTAAGCATGTAAGCATTCAATTTCAGAATAATCACATTCCCTTAATGCTAAGGATTAAACACAAGTAGAGAAAGTAAGAAACTCAAACCGGTCAAAAACAGAAAATTAATTATCCTAACTATCAATAACAAACTCTCACTAGAAAATCACAAAACAGAAAGTGGATTACTTAAAATAACATTACTTAAAATAACAACAACCTAACACCAACAACTAATAGCACAATCAGACTATATGTAAGTAAGCCTAGAAAGTAGAAACTCCCTAACTTGCAATTCCAATTTCCAATTCCCCAAAACAGTAACCAATCCTAATTAAATCAATTCAGTCACATAAAAGAAAATATAAACAAAACAAAAGTCCAGAAATTACACGCATACATCCAACATCAATGAATTTACTTAACATATTACAAATTAGTTAAAATCAAACAACACCAAATAAGCAAAGCCCTTCCATGTCCAAAATTCATTCGGCAATTATGTAAAGAAAGCATAAGCTTAATTCAAATTCCAAACAGTTTTAGCATTCTAGTGAGCGCATATAAAAATCAAAATCACCAAGTAAACCTATAAAAGAACTAAGAAAAATAGTAATAAAGGTAGAAACAGAAAATTTACATTAAATTTCAAAACAGAGAAAACAAGCAAAGTCTCCAACTAATGTTCAACTCAAAATTCCAACACAAATTCAATTTTCCCAAAACCCCTCTCTCGTTTACGCAGGAAAAGGAAAAAAAAATAACAAGAGTTAGAAATTCTCACCAAGATTCAGCACAAAATAATCGACGCACTGGGTTTAGCCCCTCCATTTCGTGTAAAGTAGAGTCAATTTGTTTTGGGAATTTTGAAGGAAT
This sequence comes from Mimosa pudica, assembly GCA_029929735.1. NCBI lineage: Eukaryota > Viridiplantae > Streptophyta > Magnoliopsida > Fabales > Fabaceae > Mimosa > Mimosa pudica. The sequence continues at coordinate 10,110,616 of JAKELP010000044.1, forward strand.
AGAGGCTGGACAAATGAAGAAGAAATCGGAGAATTATAAAAGAAATAGTGAGGAGAGGATGAGACAATGAACTGAATAAGTGCCCTTTGATGGAGAAAAATGAGAAGAAGGATCAAATGTATTTGGGAAAGGAAGTAGTAGTCAAGATGTCGTTTGTAGAAAGGAAAGAGAACGATTAAAATTATTTGAGAGAGGAAGGGAGGAGTGGTGGCTGCTTGGCAAAGGAAAGGAGGAAAAAAAAACGATAGAAGTGTTTTTGAGGAAGAGAGAATGACGGCTAGGTTAGATGAGGAAGGGGTGAGAGTTTCTTATTTTTGCACATATATACTTTTTTATATATATAATAACAAACAAATTAAGAACTTTTGCACAAAAGAACCATCAATGATAAAGTTTGTCAAAAGCACCACGAAAACAAGTTTTAATCCCAATTGCTCATTTTTGTCCCAAAAGAAACGCAAGTTCGGTTTTTATCTTTTTAATCTCCTATTTGTGTTTTAGCTCCAATAGTATCTCAAGTGTGGTACTTTTGGTCAACAAACACCAAAAGTTTGTCAAATGCAACACCAAAACAAGTTTTAAGCCCAATTGCTCGGTTTAGACCCAAAAGAAACGCAAGCTCAGGTTTTGAGTATTTCAAGTGTGGTACTTTTGGTCAACAAAAACAAAACGTTTGTCAAATGACCCACCACAACAAGTTTTAAGCCCAATTGCTTGTTTTAGAAACATAAGGAAGGCAAGTTCGGTTTTTGATCTTTGTAATCTCCTTTTTGGGTTTTAGCGCCCAAAGTATCTCAAGTGTGATACTTTTGGGCAACAAACACCAAAAGTTTTTCAAATGACCCACCACAACAAGTTTTAAGCCCAATTGCTTGGTTTAGGCCCAAAAGAAACGCAAGTTTCGTTTTTGATCTTTTTAATCTCCTTTTTGGGTTTTAGCTCCCAAAGTATCTCAAGTGTGATACTTTTTGGCAATAAACACCAAAAGTTTGTCAAATGACCCACCACAACAAGTTTTAGGCCCAATTGCTAGTTATAGCAACATAAGGAACGCAGTTCGGTTTTTGGTCTTTGTCATTTCCTTTTTGGGTTATAGCGCCCAAAGTATCCCAAGTGTGATACTTTTGGGCAACAAACACAAAAAATTTGTCAAATGACCCACTACAACAAGTTTTAAGCTCAATTGCTCATTTTAGTTACGTAAGGAACGCAAGTTTGGTTTTTGATCTTTGTAATTTCCTTTTTGTGTTTTATGTCCAAAAGTATCTCAAGTGTGGTACTTATGGTCAACAAACACCAAAAGTTTGTCAAATGCCCCACCAAAACAAGTTTTAAGCCCAATTGTTCGTTTTAGGCCTTAAAGAAACGCAAGTTTGGTATTTTATCTTTGTAATCTCCTTCTTGGGTTTTAGCGCCCAAAGTATCTCAGGTGTGATACTTTTAGTCAATAAACACCAAAAGTTTGTCAAATGCCCCACCAAAACAAGTTTTAAGCCCAATTGCTCGTTTTAGCAACATAAGAAACACAAGTCTATTTTTTGATCTTTGTAATCTCCTTTTTGGGATTTAGCTCAAAGTATCTCAAGTGTGATACTTTTGGGCAACAAACACCAAAAGTTTGTCAAATGCCCCACCAAAACAAGTTTTAAGCCCAATTGCTCGTTTTAGAAACATAAGGAACACAAGTTTGGTTTTTTATCTTTGTAATCTCCTTTTTGGGTTTTAGCGCTCAAAGTATCTCAAGTGCGATACTTTTGGTCAACAAGCACCAAAAGTTTGTCAAACGCCCCACCAAAACAAGTTTTAAGCCCAATTGCTCGTTTTAGCAACATAAGAAACGCAGGTCTGTGATTAACTCTTTTTGTCGCCTAAAAGAATTAAGCAAATATAAACTATGCTCTAATTACTAGGTAGCAAGTGAGAGCAAGGTCAATTCCACAATTTAGTTAATTCCACTTGCTTAGGTCAAATTATCACAAATTATCAAAGATGTTGAGAGTGTTGATTAACAATTACTAAAAACAATTAAAATCACAAACTAACTAACACTAGCCGAATAGAAGAAGTGATGAAATGAGATGAAAGACCTCCCTCTCCATTGGATCATGTGCCTTTTTGTGAATTAGGCCTCATGTACTTGCAATACTTGAAATAAACTAACTAAATCCTTAAGATCTCTTAGATCTAAGAAATCTAGAAGAATTTAATTAGGATAATCAAGCTTAATGCTCTTTTCAAGGTTAACTCATACCTTAGCAACATTAAATTCTAGATCAAGAACTTAAGTAAATCAATCATTCCACAAACACAAGAGGAGTTAATCACACACACATGTATCTATGAAACTACAAACATATAGCTAAAGGTTTTCATGAGCTAAACCTAAAAAGAGAAGTTGTAAGCCAAATTTAGCTAGAACACCTAAAATTAAGTGTTCTATGTTAGAATCTTAAGTTTTGATGAAGACTAAAATATGAAAGAACTTAGAAAGCAATAGGTGAACATAGAATCCTAAGTAAAAGTGCAACCGGATGTGGACTTACTTCCGGATAGATTAGGACTAGCGCTCGCGGATGAAAGTCTCATCCCCCAGCGGCAGCAAGAAATTCACTTAGGAATTAACTTAGTCCATGAGCACTAGATATACAAAATCGTAAGACTAAGTTAAGATTCAACCGGAAGTGAATTTGCTTCCTGTTAGACTTAGACTGGCGCTGGCTGTTGGAATAGATATCCCTAAGCGTCAGTGAAAGTGAGCAACATCCAGTAGAAGTGCTTCCGATAGCTTAGTGACTAGCGCTGGCTGTTGGATTGAATGAACACTGAGCGAGAGTGAGTAATAGAGAACAAAATCCTTCATCCAGCGGATTTACTTCCGGATGGAGAAGTGCTTCCTGATGCAAGGAAGACCTCTTAGACTAAGAACACTCCCACTGCATGTGACTATATGTTTATACTGTTAGACTAACACTCAGTGCAGCACACTCAGTAGAATTGCTTCCGGATGAGAATCTGCTTCCGCAAGCAATCAGAATGTCAGAAGTTGCAGTGTCAGAATGCTTTTGTCAGAGCAGAGGTGTCAGGACTACTTTTCAGAGATAAAGCAAGTCAACCCTGCTATGCATTGATGAAGCATTTATTGGGCAAACGGTAACATGGGTTAAACGGCCATATTCAAACGGCTCTCCCACCTACCAAGAGACAGATTGCTTGAAGACTATATAAAGAGACTCAAACCTCATTTATGAGGTTAACAATTATCTTTGAATACTCTTGAGAGAAGTTAGAGCGAGAAACTAAGAACATCTTCAAGCATTTAAAGCTGCCCAGAAAAGTAAAGAGCATTTAACACATCGAGTGATCATTCTCATCTACATATTCTGTACTCTTTGTTGTTAAGTCTCTTTCTGTTATAAGAGCATTGATTGTACTTAAGTGTGTAACACTATCTGTTCTTTAAGAGAACTTAGTTAGAAAAATCCTTTAGTTGTAAAGGTTGAACCCTTGCTAGGTGTAAGGGGGAGCTAGTTAGAAAGGTTACAAGTGAGCCTTGTGTAAAACTTGTAGTTGTAAGGTTGCAAGTGATCCCGTCCAAAACTTGCGGTTGTAAGGTTTCAGGTGAACCCGATTTAAAACCTGAGATAGTGGAACTCGGCCTGGGTGGTTGAGAACTGGACGTAGGTCAGGAAGACCGAACCAGTATAATTTTGTGTTGGTTTTATTTGAGTATTTATTTTTGTAGCACAATTCACCCCCCCCTCTTGTGCATCCATTACCTTCATTTGGTATCAGAGCGGGTCTTTCTCACTCGATTCCAACGAATCCAGAAAGCAAAGATCTAGTAATGGATACAGATTACTCCCTGCCAGATGTCTCTATTCAACCCAACAAGCCTCCAGGCTTTGATGGGTATAACTATCCATTCTGGAAGTTTCGAATGGAGACCTATATCAAATCCAGCGACATCAGACTCTGGGACGTAATCGAGCATGTGGATCACACACCACTAGATGAGGATGGTTTTGCCAAGCAGCGATCTAGGTACACAAATGAGGACTATGCTCTAGTCCAACTAAACTACCGGGCCATGCACTACATCCAGTGTGCTCTCAGCCCTAAAGAGTTTCACAGAATCAGCCACCACAAAAATGCTAAAGATATGTGGGAGGCTCTTGAGGCTGCTCACTCTGGAACCAGGGGAGTGAAAGCAAGGCGAGTTGAGATGCTGGTGGAAGAATTTCACAAGTTCGCCATGCTTAGTCCTACTGAGCCTATCAGGGAGCTGGAGCTCAGGTTCACTCACCTCATCAACAATTTGGCCTCGCTGGGTAAGGACATTCCTGAAAGAGAGCAAGTCAGCAAGATCCTAAAGATCTTGAAAGGTGACTGGATCACCAAAGTAACCATCTTGCAGGAAGTCCAAGGAGAATCAACGAGCTCAATCACTGCACTATTTGGCTCTCTGGCTGAATATGAACCTACCCTGCTGGCTCAGAGAGCTCCTCAAGCCTCATCCAAGGCCAAAAACCTTGCCCTTGTTGCTCCTAGCAAGGAGGTTGATGATGATGATGAGGATGATGAGGAGGAAATGGACGATGAGGAGATGGCTATGATGGTAAGAAAATTCAGAAAGTTCTTCAGAAAGAAAGGAGGCTTTCAAAAGGGTGACTCCAGCTAGAGGAAAGGATACAAGAAGGAAAAGGCCCCTGTATGCTTCGAATGTAAGAAACCTGGCCACTTCAAGGCTGAGTGTCCCAGCCTGCAGAAGTCAAAAGGCAAAGACAAAAGGAAGGCCTTTGTTTCCTCCATCTGGGTGAATAGCTCAGATGACGAAGCAAGTGATGAGGAAGAAGTTGCCAACCTCTGCCTGGTAGCCAGAGAAGATGATGAGGAAGCATCTTCAGAACCTGACCTCACCCACGAAGACAATGAGGTAACTTTCTCTGAACTGCAAGAGGCTTACAATGAGGTTCATGAAGAATTCTCTCGATTGTGTAAAGCCTATAAAGTGTTAAAAACTAAAAAGGAATCACTTGAATCCAAGGTGGACTCACTAAGTGAAGAACTAGCGGAAGCTAGAAAGCATCCGGTAGTGGATGACCAGGGTTCTCCACAAATAGAACCCAATGCCCCAACACTTGAGAGCTGCCCTAATTGCAGCAAAATCTCAGCAGAGAAAGACAAGCTGCAAAATGCCCTGCAGAAGTTTACAAATGGCTCAGAAATGTTAAATATAATTTTAATGAATCAAAGGGCATATAGGGATAGAACTGGATTAGGATATACTCCTAAAGGGAAGAAGTGGGTGAAACCAAAAGTAAAGCCCTACTTAAAGTTCTTCCATAAAGCCACTAGTCATAGCTCCTCACCCTTCAGCTTCTGTAACTATTGCAACAGGAAGGGACACTCCACGTCCACCTGTAATGCTAAGAAGCATGGAACAAGTAGCTCCTACAAATGGGTCCCTAAAGGAACCAAGGCAACAAAGGATCCTCCATCTGTTAAGGAAACTAAGAGAGGACAAGGATCCCGACCTTGGAATCATTCCAAAGGGAAAACCCAAGAGTCCAGAGCCAACTCTAAGCCAGAGGCTCTGAATAATCACAAGCCCAAGGTCAAGGATGACTCTAGACCAAGGGCATTGAAAACTAATGATCGAGGACCCAAGAAAGATTGGGTACCTAAGTTTACTTGATTTTTCCAGGTGTGTCTTAAAGCATCCAAGAACAAGAAATGGTATATTGACAGCGGATGCTCGAGACATATGACTGGAGACAGAGACAAGTTCAAATCTCTGGTGATCAAAGATGGAGCCACAGTAACCTTTGGAGGAAATCAAAGTGGAAAGATCACTGGAGTTGGAGAGGTCGGACCAATGAAAGACGTCTACCTAGTGGACGGTCTTTGTCACAACCTGCTAAGCGTCAGCCAGAGCACAGACAAAGGAAACTGGGTAATTTTTGATTCACATGAGTGCATAATAGTTGATAAGCAGGATCTAAATTTAGATAAGGCCAACTTAAAATGCAAACTTAAGGCAAATAGAAATGGAAACCTATATACTTTAGACTTATGCCAACAACTAGAAGAAAAATGTTTAATATCTAGTGATGAGAATAGTTGGCTTTGGCATAAGAGACTAGCTCATGTTAATTTTACTCAACTCGACATGCTAATTAGAAAGGAGCTAGCTATAGGTATTCCATCATTTAAAGTAAAGCATGATTTTGTCTGTGAATCCTGCCAAAGAGGAAAGCAAACAAAGTCCTCATTCAAAACCAAGAAGAAAGTCTCCACCAGCAGGCCCTTGGAACTAATCCACATGGATTTGGTTGGGCCAGCAAGAGTGAAGAGCTTGGGTGGAAACCTATATGCTCTAGTGGTGGTGGATGACTATTCAAGGTTCACCTGGACTATGTTTCTTGCCTCTAAGCAAGATACTTTTGATGCTTTTGTTGTCCTGGCTAAGAAAGTGCAGAATGAGAGAGAGCTCAAAATCACAGCCATAAGGACAGACCATGGAGGAGAATTTCAGAACCATAGCTTCTCAGAGCTATGTGAACAAAATGGCATAGAACACAACTTCTCAGCTCCTAGGACCCCTCAACAGAACGGAGTTGTCGAGAGAAAGAACAGGGTTCTGACAGAGATGGCTAGAAGCATGCTCAATGAGAAAGAGGTTTCTCAAGTGTTCTGGGCGGACGCTATGAGCACTGCTTGCTATATCTCTAACAGAGCCTATGTTCGCAAAGGACTGGATAAGACTCCCTACGAGCTGTACAAAGGGAGGAAGCCCAACATCAGCCACCTCAGAATCTTTGGATCAAAATGCTATGTGCATAACAATGGAAAGGTAAATCTGGGTAAGTTTGATCCAAAGGCTGATGTAGGTATATTCATAGGATATTCCCTTAGGAGTAAAGCATATAGAATATACAACATGAGAACTAGAATTGTAGAAGAATCAATGCATGTTGTATTTGATGAAACTCCTACATGGGGACAATCCACAGAAGATGATGAAATACTTAATCTTCCAAAACCACCATCATCTTCTTTACTACCAAAAGAAACACCAGCAAGCAATCTCAAAGAAGAACCTGATGAGGCACAGTTGCCAACAGCTAGGAGACATCACATGGATCATCCTCTTGATCAAGTGCTTGGTGATGTTTCTTCTGGTGTCAGAACCAGAAGGCAAGTTCGAAATGAAGTTGAGTTTGGAGCATTCTTATCTCAAATCGAACCAACTTCAGTTGAACAAGCTCTTGAGGACTGCGACTGGATTATTGCCATGCAGGAAGAGCTAAATCAATTTGAGAGAAGTCAAGTCTGGGAACTAGTCCCTAGGCCGTCTCATCAATCTATAGTAGGGACCAAATGGGTCTTCAAAAACAAACTGGATGAGACAGGTCAAATCACAAGAAACAAAGCCAGATTAGTAGCCAAAGGATATAACCAAGAAGAAGGCATTGACTATGAAGAAACCTTTGCTCCAGTCGCTAGACTTGAAGCAATAAGGATTCTTCTAGCCTTTGCATCCATGAAGGGCTTTAGGCTATATCAAATGGATGTAAAGAGTGCATTTCTTAATGGCTATATTAAAGAAGAGGTGTATGTAGAACAACCTCCTGGCTTTGAGGATCACAAATATCCCAAACATGTGTATAGATTAAAGAAAGCTTTATATGGCCTGAAACAAGCTCCTAGAGCTTGGTATGAGAGACTCAGCAGCTTTCTGCTGGGCAAAGGTTTCTCAAGGGGCAAACTAGATAATACACTGTTTATCCTTCACAAAGATAGAGATATGCTAATTGTCCAAATTTATGTTGATGATATTATTTTTGGGGCAACTAATGAAAAGCTTTGTGAAGATTTCTCTAAGACTATGCAGGGTGAGTTTGAAATGTCAATGATGGGAGAACTAACATTCTTCCTAGGCCTGCAAATTAAGCAAAAGAAGGATGGCATTTTCATCTCCCAAACTAAGTATTGTAGAGAGCTCCTCAAGAAGTTTGGGATGGATGAGTGCAAGGAGTATGACACTCCCATGAGCACCTCTGCCGCACTCGATGCTGACGCAAAGGGTAAATCTGTCAGCCTGCCCATGTACAGGGGAATGATAGGTTCCCTCCTATACTTAACGGCAAGCAGGCCTGACATTCAATTTAGTGTAGGCATGTGTGCTAGGTTTCAAGCCAACCCCAAGGAGTCACACTTGACATGTGTTAAACGTATTTTGAGATACCTTGAGGGAACACAAGAACTTGGTCTTTGGTATCCCAGAGGTAACCAAGAGTTCTTGTGGGCTTACTCTGATTCTGACCATGCAGGTTATAAGACTGATAGAAAGAGCACCAGTGGACAATGCGCCTTCCTTGGTGGTTGTCTGGTGACTTGGGCTAGCAAAAAGCAAACCTGCGTGTCCTTGTCATCCACTGAGGCAGAATATATTGCTGCAGCAAGTTGTTGTGCTCAAGTGCTGTGGCTGAAGAACCAGTTGAGAGATCTTGGCTTGGAGTTCCCTGAGGCACCCATCCTCTGTGACAACACAAGCACAATTAGCCTCGCCAAGAATCCAGTTCAGCACACAAGGACAAAGCACATTGATGTCAGACATCACTTCATCAGAGACCATGTTCAAAAGAAGGATGTCAAAGTGCAATTTGTCCCCACTCAACAACAGCTTGCTGACATCTTCACCAAGCCTCTGGGGGTTGACCAATTTACTTTCATAAGAGGTGATTTGGGAATGGTAAACCCAAATGAGGTGTAACCTTTCATTTATTATACTTGATTGTTTAAAACAATACTAACTTAGGCATCGGAGTGCCAATACGTGTTTTTTGCAGGTCCTCAATATTAAATCTTAAGATTTTGCAACCGGAAGCAAAACCACTTCCGGATGATCATTCACTGACACTGGATGATGAAACCAAGAGAGCGCCAGCACCAGTCCAAGAGACACGTCACTTCAGAAACGTTTCAACTCTCTCTATAAGAAGGTGTGACCTATCTGACTAGATGAAGCGACACATGTCATAAGGTGCGCCGTTTCAATTAAATTTTTACGTTACCCAATGTGCAAACGTTTGGTTTTCATCTGAAAAAGCATGACCATTTTACCCTTAGTTACTTCGCCTATAAATAGGGTGTCATTTTTTTCACTTTCACTTTTTACTTTCACCACATTCTCTCTGCATAACATATTTCATCTTCATCTGAATTCTTCGCATTCTTCATACACTCTTTGCATTTCATCTCCTTTCACCACCAACCTACACAAAAAATGGCCGGATCTCATGAAACAAACCCAGTTACAAAGAAACATTCCTCATCCAAGAAACACAAGTCAAAATCTGGGAAATCTCGCCATGAACATTCTGGGAGATCTGGGCAAAATGATGAACAGCATGATGAACACCATAGGATTTCTGGGCAAACCCAGGGACAGGATGAACCCATCCAGAATCAGCCTGGAACATCTGGTCGAGTGGCAGAACAGTCAGTGGTTTCTGGGCATGAGCAAGAAAGGGAAGCCCAGAGAAAAGGGAAGAAGAAGAAGGTTCAGTTCGCTGAAGAACCTTCTTCCAAGAGGCAGAGGGTTGAAGAAGATGATCCCACAGTGTACAGGGATGGGGCATTGGAGCCAGTTGCCGCCAAGTTTGAGACAGTTCAACCCTACTTCAACCATGGCCTATTCATTGACTTAGCCATGATTGATGAACTAGGGTTTCCCCACCTGCGCCCTTTCCTGGAGAAGTATATGGGCTGGCTAGGAATCAACCAGGACTACAATGTCAACGTCCTGCGAGTCTTCTATCAAACTCTCTCTGGCAAAGTGAAGTACAAGAAGGTTGATGGGAAAGAGCAGATACACAGACTCTCCTTCACTGCCACTGTAAGGGGGAGAACCATCAGGTTCAACTGGAAGACACTGAATGAGATCATGGGGATCACAGAGGAGAACATGAATGAGTGGATATATCCTGAGGCGCTAAAGTTCGACAAGGAGGATCTCGAGAAGTTGTATGGCACCACAGGGAAAAAGGTGTCCAAGATGTCTGACTCAAACAGACTCTTGTATTATGTCTACTCCCGAATTATGACACACAAGGGGGGCAACTTCAACGAGTTCACCCTGATCGACAATCCGTGGTTCCCAAGAATTCTCTCCCACCAGCCAATCAACCCCGGCCAGTTGATATGTCTTGAGCTTCAGCGCTGGATAGTTAATGACAAGTCTGGCTATCTTCCCTATCCCACCATCATTGCCTTCCTCCTTGAGAAGCATCTGATCAAGGCCACATCTGCTGTGGAGGAAGAGAATGTCAAGTGCATACCTGTGGGAGCAACCAACATCGGGAAGATGGGCATTAAGTATATAAGAGCCCCTAAGCCCACTCGCTCAGGATCACTAGCGGGTAGTGCTTCTGGGACTTCAGCCCCCTCGACATCTGGTGCAGGGGATCAGGAAGTGGACTCCCATGCTGGGCCAAGTCGTGCTGCAAGAGTGCCAGCTTCTGTCAAAGCCTTTGCCGAGGAAGTCAAGGAGGAACTTCTCTTTAGACTGCCTGAATCCTTGGTAGGCCCTCTCCGTGCTGAGTGTGACATTGGCTTCCAGCGGCAAGGGGAGCGAATTCAGAGGCTCGAAGACAGGGTAGGCCAGATTGAAAACCACATTGCCAGGGTGGATGCAAAACTTGACCTCATTCTCCAGCACCTACAAATTCCCCAACCATCACAAGGTAACCTACCACCACCTCCTCCTCCTCCCCAAAATCCTCCTCCTCCTCCTCCCTCAGGTCACCCTCAACTTCCCCCTCCTCCTCCACCTAACACTCAACCACCACAGCCACCTCCACAAAATGACCATCAATCCCCTCCATCACCAAACAATGCTCACCAATCCCAACCTTCACCCAACCATGAACACCAAACCCAAGACACACACCAACAATCTCCTAGCCAATCACCCCTTCACTCCAACAACTCCCCATCTCCACAAAACTCCCCATCTACACCTCCCTCATCCACTCGCACACCAACCAACCCCTTAGCCGAACACCTTGGATTTCAAACTGCCATTCACCCCCTCAGCCATATCTATCTACGAGATTACCCACGCCTTCAGCAAATCCCTGAGGATCCTCACGTACCCTTTACCCCATTTACCCCACACTCTTCCACTACCTTCCCTGAATATTCCTCCACCTACCCATTCGAAGGTCTATTCGTAGATCCTTCCTGGTTCCCCAACCAACCCACATCCCCAGAACATACCTTACCTGCCTCTTCCCCAGAATCCTCACCCCAAACCCCACTTAGCCCTGAACCTCCACCCTTCTCTTCATCTACTCCATCCCTGGCACTCGCCCTTGTTGATGATGACAAAAGGGGGAGAAATGTGATGACCTCTCTTCGCCTATCCATGAACACAAGGGATGTGCTCAGCCAGCCATCCCTCTGGCTTGATGAAGACATCATGGCTGCCCTTCGCCGCGCCATGGAATCCAGAAGGCTGAGTGGTGAAGACATCTGAAAGCCTAATAAGAGGAGAAGCCATAAGATTCATGGAGCAGCAGAGGACGGCTGAGCAAGGACCACAATTGGAGATGGTTGTCTTTGAGCCAAATGAACAACATTCACAGTCTGAGTCATCTTCATCAGAACCTCCTCCAACTAAGATAAGTAGAAAAGTTATTGAGGAGATAATGATGAAGTGGGGACTGAAGAAGATCAATCACCCTCCTATTGTGATAGCCAAGCCTATCCCCTCATCCACTGGGCAAGAGTCTGAGATCCCCTCGTCTGAGCAATCATCTGCCCCTCCTCCCTCATCTGAGCCAGCAGTCACCTTCAGTGAATCTAGAAAGAAGGCCGTAGCCAAGAAGCGGACCAGGAAAATTATTGCCACCACTGAAACTGCTGAGAGTGAGGAAGAGACTCCATCTGACCAACCTGAGCAAGAGACCTCATCTGCTCAAGTTGAACCTGAAACCCCAGTAGTTCAAGCAGTTCCTATTCTAAAGGAGGTCAAGTTGGAAATTGAAGACATGACTCCTGAGGAATTCGAAAGATACGGGTATACGGACAAACTCTCCTTTGGTCAGATGGCCTGCCTCGATGCTGACAGAGCAAAAGCCATGCCCACTCCTCCGATTAGCAAGAGCAAAGGGAAGAGTAAGGGGAAAGGGAAAAGGAAAGCCCAGGAAGTTGAGGAGGATCCCAACTTCCCTGTATGGAACGTAAAAATTCGGGCTGTTCACTACCCCAATGGAGAGGTCGCCTACTTCGATGATGCTACAGGGTTCCCTGGTATGAAGAAGTAGAAAACATGAAGAGGGCATTCGAGGAGTCTATTGAATCAGAAAGACTCAGACGAGAGAGGGATGAAGAAGAGCTTCGGCGAATAATTGCCCAGATAGACCAGAATGTGCATGAGGCTGAGATCGCCAACCTTCAGAAAGAGAGTGAAGAGAGACAGAAGGAGAGGGAGAGGAAAAAGAGACACAGACTATGAACACCCTCATTCCAATTTTTTTTAACTTAGAGAATTTTCTTTGTTTTCATACATCTCTCATTCTTGCTTAGTATAGATTACCTGTATATGTTTTGCTTGTATACTCTAACATGTAATCTCTTTCATATCAATAATATTTGTCCAAGTTACTTGTTCTTATCTATTGCCTTTATTTTTATGCTAATTCTTTCATATGAACTTAATCGATAAAACTGAGTTTGTCATCATCAAAAAGGGGGAGAATGTTAGAATCTTAAGTTTTGATGAAGACTAAAATATGAAAGAACTTAGAAAGCAATAGGTGAACATAGAATCCTAAGTAAAAGTGCAACCGGATGTGGACTTACTTCCGGATAGATTAGGACTAGCGCTCGCGGATGAAAGTCTCATCCCCCAGCGGCAGCAAGAAATTCACTTAGGAATTAACTTAGTCCATGAGCACTAGATATACAAAATCCTAAGACTAAGTTAAGATTCAACCGGAAGTGAATTTGCTTCCTGTTAGACTTAGACTGGCGCTGGCTGTTGGAATAGATATCCCTAAGCGTCAGTGAAAGTGAGCAACATCCAGTAGAAGTGCTTCCGATAGCTTAGTGACTAGTGCTGGCTGTTGGATTGAATGAACACTGAGCGAGAGTGAGTAATAGAGAACAAAATCCTTCATCCAGCGGATTTACTTCCGGATGGAGAAGTGCTTCCTGATGCAAGGAAGACCTCTTAGACTAAGAACACTCCCACTGCATGTGACTATATGTTTATACTGTTAGACTAACACTCAGTGCAGCACACTCAGTAGAATTGCTTCCGGATGAGAATCTGCTTCCGCAAGCAATCAGAATGTCAGAAGTTGCAGTGTCAGAATGCTTTTGTCAGAGCAGAGGTGTCAGGACTACTTTTCAGAGATAAAACAAGTCAACCCTGCTATGCATTGATGAAGCATTTATTGGGCAAACGGTAACATGGGTTAAACGGCCATATTCAAACGGCTCTCCCACCTACCAAGAGACAGATTGCTTGAAGACTATATAAAGAGACTCAAACCTCATTTATGAGGTTAACAATTATCTTTGAATACTCTTGAGAGAAGTTAGAGCGAGAAACTAAGAACATCTTCAAGCATTTAAAGCTGCCCAGAAAAGTAAAGAGCATTTAACACATCGAGTGATCATTCTCATCTACATATTCTGTACTCTTTGTTGTTAAGTCTCTTTCTGTTATAAGAGCATTGATTGTACTTAAGTGTGTAACACTATCTGTTCTTTAAGATAACTTAGTTAGAAAAATCCTTTAGTTGTAAAGGTTGAACCCTTGCTAGGTGTAAGGGGGAGCTAGTTAGAAAGGTTACAAGTGAGCCTTGTGTAAAACTTGTAGTTGTAAGGTTGCAAGTGACCCCGTCCAAAACTTGCGGTTGTAAGGTTTCAGGTGAACCCGATTTAAAACCTGAGATAGTGGAACTCGGCCTGGGTGGTTGAGAACTAGACGTAGGTCAGGAAGACCGAACCAGTATAAATCTTGTGTTGGTTTTATTTGAGTATTTATTTTTGTAGCACAATTCACCCCCCCTCTTGTGCATCCATTACCTTCATTCTACTCTTAGGAAACCCTAGATCTAGAGAATCATAAGGTAAAAGTTTAGATTTAGCTTACAACTTACAAGTTACATACACAATTACATAAGGCCAATGCTTAATCTTCTACAAGCACATTGTGATCCTTTGGAGAGAGAGATGAGGATGCCTAGCCACACTTGGAGGTAAGAAGAAGATGAAGATTGCGTGGTGAATCCATGGAGGAAGATGGAAAATCACGAAATGGTGAAGAAGGAGATGAGAGAAAATGGGTAAGGAGAGAGAAAGTGAAGTGTAGGAATGTGACATAAACTTGGCATTTGGGTTTTTATATGGGTGTTTAACTTTGGGATTATCACCCAAATTAAATGTAAATGAAACCCAAATGTCAAGTTAATGTGGGTTTAGATGAGTAAATGAAGTTGGCTTAGCGAAATATGATAATGTGGGTGTAAGTGAGGGAGAGGCCATGAGGTAGTTTATGGTGAGGGAAGGAAGGGTATTTTTGGTATTAGGGTAAAAAGTGGATGAATGTGGTCATAATGTAGGCTAGGTTCATCTCCGAAAATTCCTCCTTTTTCTCCTCTCAATTGTGCTTCCCTTTTTGCCCTTAATGAAGCTTTCCATTCAAATTTGAAGTTGGAGCCAAAATTGCCCCTTTTAGAAAGATGCTTCACAAATGTCTTTTCCTTCTTTTTGCCAAAAGGAGTAAACTTTCTATTATGTCATTTTCCTTGCCAACTAGCCTCTTCCTTGCCACACAAGCTCCAACAAAGCTCTACCAAGGGTGTGTGGGGCCCACGTGGGACCCCCCTACAATAAAATATCACAAAATAGTCAAAATGACCAAAATACCCTTGGTTTCTTAAAATGCAAGTAATAAGGCTAATATTCTCCAATTAATATACATAAGCATGTGCAATGAAATTCTCCAAAAATGATCAAATATATCAATTAAATCTCACTAATTAAGCTCAATTGCACATGCTTAAATATATAAAAATAGGCTCAATCAAATCCCCCACACTTAATCTTTGCACTCCCGGCAAAGTCATGTAAAAAGACTAACTTAATCATTAAGCATACTGAAGGCACTTGGAATTATCATAGAGTACAAGTTGATCTTTTTGAACCTTTCCCTAGAACATCACATGGGCCAAATCTAAGAATACAAAGTGGAAACAAGTTTAACAAGTAACTAGAATTAAGGGGGGAATGCTAAAAGAGATTTTTCCTCACCGGATTTAAGTGTTTGCACTCAATCTCTCAAGTTAGGAATAATGCCTAACTAGGGTCTTTGTGATCACTCTTTTGGCTCAATGCATCCCACCTCACCATAGGCTTGTAATAGCTCTTATTTCTCCACCCATTATTATGCATGGCACAATTGAATCTAGGGGACTTTAGAGGTTGAATGGAAGGCTAATAATGAATGATGAATGGTGGATAGTAGTCAATGACCAATAATATAAACAAGTAGCTACCACATATACTTGCAATACAATGAATCCAATTCCAACAAAGCATGCTACATCTCTCTCTTTTTTTTTCAAGCACTTTGTGCTTCTCTCATTCTTCATAGGCCTTCGGCCTTATTTTGTTTCTTTCTTTTCTCTTGCTTTTCTTGGCCTTTGGCCATCTTTCTTTCTCTTTTTTTTCATTAAGGCTCTCGGCCATATTTTTTTCACTCATGTAGCATGCTTTTCAAAAGATACAACAATACAACACTAATATAAATGCAAGCATATGCTATAGTCACTTATTCACACATTGGTCAAGGTGATAGAGAAGAAAAGTGAATGGCCCAAAGGGGTTAAATCAAAGGATAATATTTGGTTGGCTTAGTGTTTGGGTCATGAGGGTTTAGAATAAAATGCCCCTTTCCTTTCCAATTGTACCATGTATTGTGATCTTGAACAAGAGCTAGGACAAGTTCTAGGAGATGAAATAACTATTGGCCCACTCAATTCGGTTGGAGGCTTCTCACTTTTATGACTTACTCTAATTAGTCACTTCCTCCCTAAGAAAAGTTAAGTGAGAAACTAGCTTCCTCTTTGTACCTTAAACGTGCCCCATGCAATGCCCTAAGTAATCATTCCAAAAATTCTACTTAAACACTAGAGGACAATTTCAATTACTTTCAAGAGCCATGATCAAGTTAAACATCCTACACAATCATGCTTAAGAAGTCCAAAAATCAAGTGTGAAAGCTTTGAAATAACCCCCTTTAAGCACCATAATACACCCCCCACACTTATAGCATACATTGTCCTCAATGGACCAAGAAAATCAAGTAGGAAGATGCATTTCAAAGGCAAGGCAACAACATAAAAGGCCGGGTAGTCCAAGCATACAAATGACCTATGCATGTCTTATTCACAAACAAACACTAAACACAACCTAACACAAGTTTATAATTTTTTTCTTGTTGTTTCTAACAACCTATAACAACACACTAGAAAATAAACCTAAAAAAATTCCTATTTTTTTCAAACAAATATCTTCCCCCACACTTGGAATAAGATCAATTAAAAGCAAGTAAGTGAAGGAAAGAAACAACCTTTTATGGAGGCTTCAAGTCCCCCTTAAAATTCTTCTTCTTTTGGCCCTTTGTGTGCTTTCGGCCACATGGAAGATTCTTGCTCAAACATGGCTCATCCACATCAAGGGTGGACTTAATCTTTGTCTCAAACATTCCTTTCTTGGACAACTTTTCCTTTGATCTATCTTTGTTGTGGGAACTTTTCTTCCGGCTCACTTTTGCTTTCAAGCTATTCCTCACCAAGTTGTCCTTTAAATGCTCCAAGTCTCCATGAATAGCATGCTCCAACTTTCCTTGAAGCTCCATTTCGGTTTGCTTGACTTTACAATAGTCCTTATGCATCTTAAATGATCCTACAACATAGAACAAACTTCCCTTTTGCAAGGGGTTGTAGGAATGCCAAGATAAACTCAATGAAAAACAAGGATAATCAAGATGCACATGGTTAGGTAAGACACTATTATGAAATATGGTGATCAATTTTGGCACTTCAAACATAACAAAATTTTGCCCCTTCAAAGCACTCAACCAAGGATCACCATTTGTCCTCCAAATGGAATTTGTGGATTTACTCCTTATAGCAAGATTCAAGTTCACTACTGGAAATAAGGTCTTTCACGACCACAATATTGGGCTTTTCACGACCAGAAATAGGTGGTCGTGGAATCCCGCGTCGTAAAAAAGTGTTTTTCACGACCACATATTTGTGGTCGTGATAGATAGGACCTATCACGACCACAATCATGTAACTGTGGTCGTGAAAGCCTCTTAGGAGGCACCTAGTTTAGGTGCCTCCTAAGAGGCTTTCACGACCACACTTTAATAAAGTGTGGTCGTGAAAGCCTCCAAGGAGGCTTTTCACGACCATGCTTTACCAATTGTGTAGTGATAGGTCTCCTCTATCACGACCACAATTTCCCAATTGTGGTCATTGAAAGGTTGCTCTTTTTTTTTTATATATTTAGGGACTACATTGTTTAGCCATCTGCACCCTTGCAGATCAATTTACAAACCACTTTCAATACAGCACCATAAATCATATATACAATACAGAATACTAGCTCAATTGCAAAAACGTATCATGCATAAATATTACCTTACTTAGACAACAAAATACAAAAGGCATAATCTAAGGTTTATATCTTTGCCTTACTACTATAAGTTCAAAATTCAGCTACAACAATCTAAGCCTATACAATTTCTGCCTCACATAGTGATTAAAAATTCTGCAAGTGTGTTTCGTACAAAGTCAATATCCTCATCTTGTTTAAACGAGTCAGTACTAAGTCCATAAAGTCCCTCCAAAAGCTGCAACATAATTAAACAATATTAAAAAAGACAAGGAAAGTACCACTTACAATTAGAAATCACTATTTTCTTGGAGATATATGTTAGAAGCGTGCATACCTTTTGGAATTTCCTCCCTTGCTTAATTTGATCTTGATATACAATATCCAACATGTATTTGCAGACATAATATCCGCACTCTGTAGAGCCCCGCTGGCTTGGACACTGATAAATCACAGATAATATCATCAATATCATAGTAGTTCGGGTATGGCTAAAAGCAATATAAATGAAAATGAATATAAAAATTGCTTTTACCTTTACGTTTATAACATGAATCGAAGTCTGAGTAGTTGTGTAATAATCAGTGTCTTGCGCATCATGCCATTTTAATATTCCTCTTAAAAAGAGATAAAATCATAACAATAATGTTATATATAGTATAAAGATATATTATTATCAATTATAAAAGTAAAAAACAAAAGAGAAACTTACTTTTGGAATACTTTTCTGTGATCGTCGCTAATAAATCGCTGTAAAAAGTCAAACCAAAAAATCTTGAACTCTTTCGGGCAAATTATAACCAGAGCCCAATGTCCACTGAAAGAAATAAGTGAAAATAAGTGTTAATTAAACTAAGACATAACATTTAATATTGTGTAAAAGATAACTCATTACCAATTCAAAACGGGGGCGAAATAAAGAGTGCCGCAATCAAGGCCCATCTGCAGCTCGACGTAAGATTGCATCTCCCAAAAATGAGTTTTCTTACTCCTTTTAAGTATTATCAAGGCGTTTTCATCATAAGCCAGTCTAGAAGGGCATAGAAACCGGCAAAACTTTTCCTTTGGGGTTCTTTGGCATAAACTGTGACAGTACCTATTAGACATGGCGAAATGGATTAGAACTTAAAGACTCATTACAATATTCAACTATATTGATAAAAATATGACACACTTACCAGACGGCCAAATCAAGCCAGCTTTTCTCAAGCTCTTCCATCATCAAGAATTCCTTAACGTCTCGAGAACCTTGCAACCAAATCTTCTCCTCTACTAGTGGATTGACGACTCCAGCAGGTATTAAAAGATTACGCTCAAAT
Source organism: Mimosa pudica (assembly GCA_029929735.1). NCBI lineage: Eukaryota > Viridiplantae > Streptophyta > Magnoliopsida > Fabales > Fabaceae > Mimosa > Mimosa pudica. Next base: position 10,129,638 of record JAKELP010000044.1, read on the forward strand.
CCTGGTTGCATCGTCCACAGCAGATTCAGATATGGGTACTTCTCACCGTTAAAATTCTGAAAATAAGAAACACATCAACTTTACACACATATATCAATAACATTGTTAATAAATGTCAATTCATAGACAACTTTAGTACCTGTGGGAGAAGAATTGGTGGTTGAGCTTCTTGAGCAGTATCGAACACAAGCCTTTTAGGCCAAACAATAAAGCCCTTCATTGTTTGCCCTAAAGTTGTGATCTCTTTAGTACAGAATGGAACACATGTCATTTCTTGGCCCTTTATCACAGAAATGACTGTCACTTTTACTTGATCATCCCGGATAGACCTGTTATGAATGGTGGTTTGATTTGGGTACTTGAGAGCCTTAGCAACAGGGTGTAGGCAAGGCTCGTCCAGATGTAAGTAGCACTCCTCGTGGTAGTCATCAAGAGGATCAGGTGCACTTGGCTCACTCATTGTTGAAGTTGTTCTTTGGGAAGCTTGAAGAGCCTCTAACTGTAATGTAAGATATTCAAACCTCATTTGCCATTGGCTCTCCCGTTCGTCCATCCGTTCGTCCACCCGTGCATTCACCATTGCATCAAGCTCCTCAGTGGACATTTTACTACGAGACACCACTCGTTTTTTGGGCCCAAAAAATTCCTTTGCCCCAACCGTCCCAGCAACTCCTACAACTCGGCTAGGGTTGTCTAATCTCCCTAGCGAAGTTGCTAGGATGTCCATTCTGGGGTCCTGCGGTGTCCAAGACCCCTGAGAAGATTGCTCCTCCAGTTCATTCTGTTACAAAAGTGAACAAACATTGATTAAGATACAATAATATCCTACGTAAGTGTTTAAATACAATTTATATAGCACTCACAATTCGGTTTGCCACCGCTTCAGCCTTGTCACTGGTATATTTTCCAGTTGGTCTCTTCCTCCGGGCCGCTGCCCATGTTACATGGCGTTGGAGGTCAGGTAAAGGGTTCTAAGACAGTGGAAGATGACTCAGCTTCCATATATTTCCTCTGCTCCTCCCACTTTTGTTGCCGCTCGGCTTCCACATAATCAGTCATCCAATCATACCCCCCACGGGACATGGTATGATTATACTCATTTTTAGCCCGAATCTCTTGTTGTTTTTTGCTTATCTCCTATGTACCACAATAATAAAATATTAATAATGCAGGTACACAGATTAAAACCAAGTAATGAACTATACATGTATAGTAGATATACCTTAAATGCTTCAGACTTCCGATATTTAACAAACTCCTTCCATTTCTCTGGTTCAATATTGGGATATGCTATACTGGATCCTCACCCATTTTAGACCCCCCGAATATGTAGTCCTTGGCCATGTTATATTTGAATTCACTAAACCTTTTTGCAATTTTTCGCCAAACGAACTCTTTAAAATCTTTGGTATCCGGCACATCCCAATATTGCTGCAATGAAAAAACAAATATGATTAGTCACCACAATATCTCACAAATATGGAGTTAAAATACGAATGTACATACCAATACATCCAACCAACATTGTTGCTTAACATCGTCATTAATGTGTTTCCACTCATTTATTGTGATGTCAAGTCTGTTTCTCGCCACAGTTCCAAGATAACTTGCAAATGGTTTTGCAGTTGGGCCTTTAGGCCTATTCTTTTCATTTAGTTCCAAATGGTTTTTCTTCTTATGCTCAACTGTCAGAGCAATCACTTTCGAAAGTTTGGTAGGCCCTATTTTCTTCTTCTTCACAGGGAGTGGTGGGGCCTCCTCATAATACTCTTGCTCGCGATCAGAGTCATTTTCTGCCATTATAACCTGTGAAAGAGGAACAATTACATACATTAGCACAGAACAATTAATAATATTAGATAGATTATTAAATGAAAAACAATAACAATAATCAATACATTTTCTAACATTATGTGTTGTCATCCCATATGTCCCATATACCCTCAGTATGATCATTCCTAACCGCATAGAAGTCATCATCATCATCATCTAACAAACTTCTTGTTGTTTTGCCTAATAATTGTATCTCATCATCATCACCATCATTTACTGTGAGAGCACAATCCATTTGATTTCTATTTTGCAAGGCAATGGAAAGCTTAAAATTTGTAGGGTCTGAAACATAAAACACTTGCTTCGCATGACTTGCTAGAATAAATGGTTCATCCTTGTAGCCGACCCTATTAAGATCAACAGATATCATGCCGCTTTGGCGCTCAATCACAACTGCATTACTATGTACCCACTTACATTTAAATATGGGAACCTTGAAATGCGGTGCGTAGATGATTTCCCAAATTTCTTCAATAACCCCATAATATGTAGTTGTAGCCAATTTTGGGTTTTTGTCCCTAGAGCTAGAAAAATGGGTTGCCTTAGCTTCAACCATCACCCCGCTATTTTGTGTGGTGCGCTTGCCATCAATGACTTTAGTAGAGAAAGAATACCCATTTATTTCATAACCACCCCTTGAAAAAACAATAAATTGGGGCTTCACAGCTAGCAACCTTACTGTGTCAGACACATCCTTTTGTTTTTGCGCATACTCCTCGAACCAACCAATAAATGACTTGTTATGCTCATTTGAAATCTGCATATCACTCTTCTTCGGGTTATTCTCTTTCAAAAGCCTTTTATGCTCAGCCAAATAAGGTTGCACTTCTTTCATGTTATTCAAGATGTATAGATGTGCCTGTAACAACTCCACTCTCTCTACACCCTTTACTTTCATGCCCCGCACCCCTTTACCAGAAAGTTCATCTTCATCCAGGTTGATTTCCTCATCGTCAGGTTTTCTTAGGTATGGTTTGCAAAAGTCCATTGCCTCTTCAACAAGATATCTTTTAACAATCGAGGCCTCCGGGCGATATGGGTTCTTTGAATAACCCTTCAAAACTTTCATGAATTGCTCAAAAGGGTACATCCATCTTAGAGAAACCGGACCACAAAGTCTTATCTCTCGAACCAAGTGAACAATCAAATGAACTGATATATCAAAAAATGCTGGAGGAAAATGCATCTCTAATTGCGAGAAAATAACATAACCTTCCTTTTCCAACTCATCGAGTATTTCATTGTCAATTACCTTACTGCAAATGGCATTAAGAAACTTACATAACCTTGTTAAAGTCTTCCGCGCATCATCCTCCAAAATTCCTCTTATAGCTACCGGCAAAAGTTGTTGCATTAAAACATGGTAATCATGAGACTTCATTCCCGTCAACTTCAAATCATCCATTGACACAAGTTTGCTAATATTAGAGGAATATCCATGTGGCACTTTCATCCCACGTAAACACTCACACAATCGTGTTTTCTCAAGTTTGGAAAGTGTATGAGCAGCAGGTTCCATATATGCTTTCTTTCCATCTTCACTAATTGTCGGATGTAACCGCTGTCTTATGCCCATCTCAACTAAATCTCTTCTAGCGTTGAGCCCATCTTTGGTTTTTCCTTGAATGTGTAACAACGTTCCGACAATACTTTCTGCAAGATTTTTCTCCACATGCATCACATCAATACTGTGCCTCACATCAAGACAACGCCAATAAGGGAGATCAAAGAAGATTGACCTCTTCTTCCAAATGTTAGTCCACTTCTTCTTCTTCTTTCCTTTACCAAATTCCACAGTAACACGAGCAACACGACGATAAACTTCTTCACCTGTTAACGGAATTGGAGCAGATGCATGCTCAGGAAAGCCATTAAATCGCTTCCTCAGTCGACGGTATGGGTGGTGGCGATCAAGAAACCTCCTATGACCGAGGTAAACAATCTTCCTTCCATACTTGAGCTGGACGAAATTAGTGTCATCCTCACAAATTGGACATGCCTTATGTCCCTTGACACTATATCCTGAGAGATTACCATATGCAGGTAAGTCATTTATTGTGGTAAACAACAAAGCTCGCAACTTGAATGTCTCCTTTTTGTATGCATCAAACACATCAACACCTTCATTCCACAACATCTTCAAGTCCTCGATCAACGGAGCAAGATAAACATCGATATCGTTCCCAGGCTGTTTCGGTCCCGAAATCATCATACACATCATAAGATATTTCCGTTTCGTGCACAACCAAGGTGGAAGGTTGTAAATGACAAGCAAAACTGGCCAAGCACTATGTTTGCTAGAGACACTCCCAAATGGGTTGAATCCATCTGTACAAAGGCCGAGACGGAGGTTTCTAGGATTACTAGCAAACTCTGGAAAAATTGAATCAACCTTTTTCCATTGAGGAGAGTCAGCAGGATGTCGAAGATATCTAGAATCAGAATTTCTCTGATCACAATACCACCTCAGATTCTCTGCTTCTGTTGCATTCGCGAACAATCGTCTAAACCTTGGAACTATTGGAAGGTACCACATTACTTTCGAAGGTTCACCTTTTTTTGGTTTGCTTGTCTCTTCGTCGTCGTCGTCATCATCAGCACCCTTCCTCTGTTTATACCTTGGCTCCTGACATCTTGGACACACATGTAACCCTTCATATTCATTTCTATATAAAATACAATCATTGGGACAAGCATGTATCTTCTGATACTCCATACCCATCTTACTTAGCATTTTCTTGGCCTCATACATTGTCTTCGGAACCACATTGTTATCCAGGAACATATCGCTCAAAGCTGCGAGCATTTTCGAGAAACCCGCGTCTGCCCACCCATTTTCCGTCTTTATTTCTAGTATTGTTAGAATGAAGGTCAGACGGCTATACTTCTTACACCCTGGAAACAAAGGTGTCTCAGCATCACCACGCACTTTGTCGTACTCGTCTGACACAACAAACGACTCCGCTGCGATATCATTTATCATGTTGTCCATGCCAACATCGCAAACATATTCATCATCATCATCATTATCGTCCACCTCCGCTGCTTTTCCATGTTCCACGGTAGTTCCCAATTCCCCATGCCAAATCCACTTCCTGTATCGGCGATTGATCCCCTCACAAATAAGGTCATTCCTTATAGAGTCAAGGCTTTTGCAATCAACATTCACACACTTCACACAAGGGCACGGGTACTTTCCATTCTTACTCGACACATTTCTTTTGGCAAATTCAATAAACTCTTCCACCCCCTTTTGATACTCTTCACTAGTTCGCAAAACATCCATCCAAGCACGATCCATTGCAGTAATGTGTATAATATGTATATACACTTGCTTTCATTACAAAGAATAGAAGACAATTGAACCAATGAGAGGACTATCTATGGCAGCCTAAAACAGTCCTAATCAACAACCAAAAACAGCCTCTCCAAGAAACAAGAGCCTATTTGCATGCAATTTTTACTACCCCTTCCAGCAAAGAAAACAAGCTTTTTCCAGCAATTAATGGCTAACTAGAGTAGCCCAAAACACTCTTAAAATGTCCAGAATAGTCAACCAAACAGTGTGCCAAATTAAGTGCAAATCAGAATTTACCACAAATGCACAAACCAAAAGCTAGCTGAATTTGATATTCAACAATAGAAGCAATATTTAAGCCAGCAAATGAACAAAAATAATCATAATAATCAAAAGGGCGAAGGCCCAAATATGATACATAACTATTGGCCAAGGAACAAAACTGATACATAACTATTTCGAGGTACACTAATGATGCCAAACTTTTACATGTGATCAAAAATGATATTTTCACTAATATGACAATAAGATTAGACATGAAAAGTCCAAAATGCCCTTATAAATTATGGAAAATTAAATACAGGTCCTTGGTAAGGGATATAATGCTAGAAAAGTCCCTCTAACTTGTGAAATTAGAGTAAAGTCCCAAGAGACTCTACTTTAATTATTTTGGAAAATGTGGGCCCCACAGTAAATAATATTATAATCACCCTCTCTCCTCTCTCCTCTCTTCTCTCTCCCCCACCCTTCTTCTTCTTCTTCTTCACATCACAACAATGGCGGACCACCGCCTCCCCCACCTTCTTCCCCACCACTCGGCCCCCCATCCCACCCACCAAACTCACCCGCCGCCGGAGTACATAATTCCGGCAACCAACGGATGTGATGTAGGATACTATGATGGAGTTGAGATGAAGTTAAGGTTCATGCAGTAGTAGAGTGAGCTTGCAAGAAGGCGTTGAACTCATCTCTCGCCTTCCTCAGTCTCGGACTAATGCACGTCGACGACGCAGGCGAAGCCGGAGAGGAGGGACTCGAAAACCGAACGTGTCGAGGCGAAGCGTCCGACTTCCTTCCAATGCCTCTGCCGGAACAGTTCTTCTTCAGCACTCCTCTCACGTCCTTATACTTATCCACCACAACCGGCAAAATAACATCCTTACCGCCACCGCACCGGATCAACTCCGACGTCAAAGTCGGAGCTCATGGAGTCGTTGCCTTCCACCTGATCAAGCAACACCCTGGGTGACGGTGGTTGCCGAAATTATGTACTCCGGCGGCGGGTGAGTTTGGTGGGTGGGATGGGGGGCCGAGTGGTGGGGAAGAAGGTGGGGGAGGCGGTGGTTCGCCATTGTTGTGATGTGAAGAAGAAGAAGAAGGGTGGGGGAGAGAGAAGAGAGGAGAGAGGAGAGAGGGTGATTATAATATTATTTACTGTGGGGCCCACATTTTCCAAAATAATTAAAGTAGAGTCCCTTGGGACTCTACTCTAATTTCACAAGTTAGAGGGACTTTTCTAGCATTATATCTCTTACCAAGGACCTGTATTTAATTTTCCATAATTTATAAGGGCATTTTGGACTTTTCATGTCTAATCTTATTGTCATATTAGTGAAAATATCATTTTTGATCACATGTAAAAGTTTGGCATCATTAGTGTACCTCGAAATAGTTATGTATCAGTTTTGTTCCTTGGCCAATAGTTATATATCATATTTGGGCCTTCGCCCTAATCAAAATAACAATTAACAATCTATTACCAAAACCAATTGCATGTTCACCAATCAGAGCAACCAAATTTATCAATACTTTTTGCATCTTAATTCACACCAAAACATGGCCACAATCATGAACATATGGAAAACCCACACTGCATACACACAAAATATATTCAAAACTAAAACAAAGTGAGTAGGAAGTACCTGTTGTGAAGTCCGGCCTAAGAACAAAGTTGTAGTGGAGCGGCGGCTGAAAAAAGGCAGTTGAAAAATTGGAAACTGAAATGTGGGAAATGGAGATATATATTTAGAGAATCGGAAGCATTGAGAGAGAGAAAGGGAAGGAGACGAGAGAGAGAGAGAGAAGGCGGTGTGTAAGTTGAGAGAGAGAGGGGCCCACCTGAGGGGAGCCCAAGAAGACGAGAGACTTCTTCTTGGAAGGGAAGGAGAGAGAAGGCGACGGCGGTGAAAGAGGTGAAGGAGGAGGTGAGCGGCGTTGAAGACGGAGGTGAGCGGAGGTGAGAGGGCGGAGGTGAGCGGCGGCGGAGATGAGATGTAGAGAGGAGGCTGCCGGAGAGTGAATGTAGGCGGCGGAGATGAAGAGGCGGCGGAGGCGGAGGCGGCTGAGTGTGTGAGAGGGGGAGCGAAGTTGAAAAGGTTAAGTGTGAGAGGGGGAGCGAAGTTGAAGAGGCTGAGTGAAGGTTGCAGAGAGTGAAATAGGATAGGAGGGAAATAAAAAAGGGTTTTGGCGCGAGTGGGAAAAAATTTGTCCAGCTTCCACGACAACAACTTAAAAGATGTGGTCATGGAAGGGACCCTTCCACGACCACACATATAAACATGTGGTCGTGGAAGGGGCCTACCCTTCCACGACCACACATAAAAGAGTGTGGTCGTGGAAGGGTAGCCACCTTTCCACGACCACACTTTGTAAAGTGTGGTCGTTGAAAGATGCCCTTTCCACGACCACATACACAAATGTGGTCGTGAAAGATCTCCACCTGGACAGTGAAAGTAATGGATGCACAAGAGGGGGGGTGAATTGTGCTACCTAATAAAATTCAAACAATAGCAACACGAGGGTTTATACTGGTTCGGTCTTCTTGACCTACGTCCAGTTCTCAACCACCTAGGTTGAGTTCCACTATCCCCAGGTTTTACAACGGGTTCACCTGGAACCCTTACAACCGCAAGTTTTGGACGGGATCACTTGCAACCTTACAACCACAAGTTTTTCTCAAGGCACACTTGCAACCTTGCTAACTAACTCCCCCTTACATCCAGCAAGGGTTCAACCTTTACAAATAAAGGATTTTCTAAACTTAGTTCTCTTAAAGAACGGATAATGTTACACACTTAAGTACAATGAATGCTCTTAATACAAGAAGAGACTTAACAACAAAGAGTACAAGATAAGTAGATGAAAAGAACTCTCAATGCGTTAAATGCTCTTTCTCTTTTCTGGGCAGCTTTGAATGCTTGAAGGATTTCTTAGTTTCTCACTCTAGCTTTCTTCAAGATGTCAAAGATATTAGTTACCTTCATAAATGAAGGTGAGCTTCTTTATATAGTCTTCAAGTATTCTCACTCTTGGTAGGTGGGTTAGCCGTTTGAATATGGTCGTTTTTCCCATGTTACCGTTTTTGCCCATTTAATGCTTCATTAATGCTTAGCAGGGTTGACTTGCTTTATCTCTGAAAAGTAGTTCTGACAACTCTGCTCTGCCAAAAGCATTCTGACACTGCACTGCTCTGAACGTTCTGACATTCTGATTGCTTGCGGAAGCGGATTCACATCCGGAAGCAACTTTACTTAGTGTGCTGCACTTTGAACGTTAGTCTAGCAATATAAACACATAGTCACATGCAGTGGGAGTTCACTAGGTCTAGGAAGCTTTCTTACATCCGGAAGCAATTCCACATCCGGAAGCACTTCCACTGGATGATGGGTTATGTTCACATTTTACTCACTGACGCTCAGTGTTATCCATTCCAACAGCCAGCGCTAGTCACTAAGCAATCGGAAGCAAGTCTACTGGACGTTGGGTTATGTTCACTGGCGCTCAGTGTTATCTATGCCAACACCCAGCGCTAGTCACTAATCAATCGGAAGCAACTCTACATCCGGTTGCATCTTAACTTAGTCTCAAGGAATTTTATTCATTTAATGTTGTTAGACTGAGTTATTACTTAGTGATGTACTTGCTGTCGCTGGGGGATGAGACGTTCATCCGAGAGCGCTAGTCCTAGTCTATCCGGAAGTAAATCCACATCCGGTTGTACTCTTACTTGGGGTTCTATATTAACCTAATATTCTCTAAGTGTTTGCCTAGTTCTTTCATATTTTAGTCTTCATCAAAACTTAAGATTCTAACATTCTCCCCCTTTTTGATGATGACAAACTAAGCTTATCGATTGAGTTCATATGAAAGAATTAAAAGTAACAGTTAGATAAAGCACAAACAATTCAGATAATTATCATTGATAAATACAAGATTACAAGTTAGAGTTACAATGACAGATAAAATTTACAAGTAATTAAAGACTTAACAAAATGAACTATGCATGAAAAATATGAGAAAGGAAAACTTTCTAAGGTAAATGCATAGGGTGAGTGGGGTCTATAAGTGGTGTCTCTTTTTCTTCTCCCTCTTCCTTTGCCTTTCCTCATTCTCTTTTTGGAGCTGAGCTAAGTGGGCATCCTTCTCATTCTGGTCGATCTGGGCAATTATCCTTTGCAGCTCTTCCTCTTCCCTTTCCCTTCTGAGTCTCTCAGACTCAACAGATTCCTCGAAGGCTCTCTTTAGATTTTCAACTTCCTCAAACCCAGGGAACCCAGTTGCATCATCGAAGGGAGTGACCTCACCATTTGGGTAGTGGACAGCCCTGATCTTTACATTCCATACTGGGAAGTTGGGGTCCTCCTCAACTTCCTGGGCTTTCCTTTTACCTTTCCCTTTGCCCTTTCCTTTGCCCTTGCCTATCGCTTGGGTAGGCTTGGCTGCTGCTCATTCAGCGTCTAGGCATGCCATTTGACCAAAAGAGATCTTGTCCGTGAACCCATACTTCTCGAATTCTTCAGGAGTCATGTCCTCTATTTCCAGCTTAACTTCTTTTAGAAGTGGAGGAGCATGCACCTCTTGAGAGGATGACTGAGTCTCAGGTATGATCTCAGCTTGAACTGATGGAATCTCTTGCTCACTCTCAGCAGACGCAGTAGAAGTAGTACTTTTGTTAGCACCCTTTCTAGCAAGCGCCTTTTTCCTTGACTTGACTGCTGAAGGAGGAGGTGCAGAGGTTGGTTCAGGTTGGGGGATTACTGGAGGAGGAGGAGGAGCAGAGGTTGGCTGAGCAGAGGTTGGCTTAGGAGGAGGAATAGGCTTGGCTATTACCATAGGTGGATGGTTTTGCCTTTCCAGCCCATACTTCATCATGATCTCCTCTATTATGTTTCGGCTAGGCACAGAGGGAGGAGGCTCAGAAGATGAAGACTCTGGCTCAGGCTCAGGCTGTGGGATACCTTCAGTTTGCTCATACACAACCATTTCCCACTTGGACCTTTGCTCATCTGATTTCTGCTGTTGCATAAATCGGATGGCTTCTCCTCTGATCAAACTTTCAGCACCACCCAATCTTTGAGTCTCCATAGCTCGACGGAGGGCAGCAGTGATATCTTCATCGAGCCAGAGGGATGGTTGAGTCAGGACATCCCTTGTATCCATGGTGTGGCGGAGGGCGATAACAGCATCTCTCCCCCTTTTGTCATCATCAATGAGGGCGAGGGCCATGGAGGATGGATTGGGTGAAGAGGAAGGTGGAGGTTCAGGGCCATAGGTTCTGGGTGGTGAGGTTTCAGGGGTGGATGTGGGTGAGGTGGTTTCTGGGGATTGAGGAGGGTTGGGGAACCAGGAGGGATCTGTGAATAGGCCTTCGAAGGGGTATGTGGAAGAGTAAGGGGTGAATGGTAAGTGGTCATCAGATAATCTCTGAAGGCGGGGGTAATCTCCCAGATATATTTGACTGAGGGGATGAATGGCAGTGTGGAAGCCAAGGTGCTCGGCCAGTTGGTTGGGATTGGTTGGGTTGGTGGATTGTGGGTTGTGGGAGTTTTGGGGATTAGATGAAGTAGAGTGGCTAGGAGAGTGGTTAGGTGAGTGATTTGGGGAGTGATGTGGAGATAGGGAGTTAGGTGGTGATTGACGAGGAGAGTGTTGGGGTGAGTCTTGAGTGGAGTTTTGAGGGGATGGTTGATGGTCATTGTTGGGTGATGTTTGAGGTTGGTCATTTTGGGTATTGTTGTTGGGTGAGGTTTGGGGTTGTTGGTCATGATTGGGTGATATTTGAGGTTGGTCATTTTGAGGAGGAGGCTGTTGTGGCTGTTGATTGTTAGGGGGAGGAGGAGGAGGTAGTAGTGTTTGATTAGGTGGAGGAGGTGGAGGTGGGTTAGGAGGAGGAGGTGGTGGTAAGTTACCTTGTGGTTGAGGGATTTGAAGATGATTGAGGATGAGGTCTAACTTGGCATCTACCCTTGCAAGTTGAACCTCGACCTGTCCTACTCGGTCCTCGAGCCTCTGGATTCTTTCCCCCTGCTGTTGGAAGCCAGTGTCGCTCTCATTACGGAGGGGAGCTACCAAAGAATCAATCAGCCTAAAGAGGATTTCCTCCTTGACTTCCTCAGCGAAGGCCCGTACTCCGGCTGTCACCTTTGGAACACGGCTTAGACCAGGATGAGAGTCAACCTCTTGATCCCCTGCACCAGATACAGAGGGGACTGAGGTATGGGAAGCACTGCCTGCCTGAGAGCCCGAGCAAGTGGCTTTGGACTTCTTGATATACTTTATCCCCATCTTGCCAATGTTAATTGCGCTGACAGGTGTGCACTTAACATTTTCGTCTTCCTCAGTAGATGTGGACTTAATCAAATACTTCTCCAGCAGGAAGGCAATGATAGTGGGGTAGGGGAGACTTCCAGACTTGTTATTGTCAATCCACCTGAGCAACTCTAAACTGATCAACTGCCCAGGGTTGATTGGCTGCTGGGAGAGGAGTCTTGGGAACCAAGGGTTGTCCAAGAGAGTGAACTCGTTGAAGTTACCCCCTTTGTGTGTCATCAAGCGGGAGTAGACATAGTAAAGGAGCCTGTTGGTGTCAGACATCCCCGACACCTTCTTCCCCTTGGTGTCATAAATCTTTTCAAGTTCCTCCTTGCCGAGTTTGAGTGTCTCAGGGTATAGCCACTCATTCATTTCTTCTTCAGTGATCCCCATTAGGTGGTTGATGTCTCTCCAAGTGAAATTGAAGGTTCTCCCCCTTACTGTGGCCGTGAAGGTGACTCTTCGAATCTCATCCTTCCCATTGACCTTTTTATGCTTGGCCTTGGCAGTGAGGGACTGGCAGAATACCCGCAGGACGTTCACATTGACTCCTGGTTGATCCCCAGCCAGGGCATGTATTTTTCCAGAAATGGCCTCAAGTGTGGAAACCCTAGTTCATCTATCTTGTCCAGATCTATGAATATCCCAGTGTTGAAGTACGGCTTGACAGTCTCAAATTTGGAGGAAACAGCCTCCAAAGGCCCATCTCTGTACACAAGAGGATCATCCTCCTCTACTCTTTGTCTCTTGGAAGAGGGCTCTTCGCTAAACTTAACCCTCTTTTTGCCATTCCTCCTGGACTGTTCATCTTGTTGCTCAGAATGCTCAGGCTGTTCTTGCTGTTCTTGAGTTTGCTCAGAATGTTTATGTTGTTTTCTGGATTTCCCTGATTTTGACTTCGAGGCAGTGGCAATCTCAACGTTTTGTTTCGATTTCCCAGAGTGTTCTTGCTGATGTTGCACAGTATGCCCAGATTGCTCAGGCTATTCTTGACTCTGCCCAGATTTTCCAGAAGATTTATGAACTTGCCCAGATTTCCCAGACTTGGTCTTCGATTTCTTGGAGATATTGGCTGTCTCAGTGTTGGGGTTTATCTCATGTGATCCGGCCATTTTTGTGTTTCGGTTTAGGATGAAGTGAATGGAAATGAAATGGCAGATTGTAGAAGAGGAAGATGAAGAAGTTGAAAAGAATGCGATGAAAATGAAGAACACGATGAATGTATGCAGAGAGTTTGGGTGAAAAGGTTTGTGTAAGTGAAAGAGTAAAAGTGAAAATGGCTTCCTATTTATATGCACGGTTACAATGGGTAAAATGCTCATAGTGACTCTTCATGAAGACATGCGTTTGTTCATTGGGTAACGTAAACATTTAATTGGAACGGCTTACCTTTTGACAGGTGTCTCTTCACTTTGTCAGAGGAGGCACAATTTTGGTGTGAGAAGATGAACCGTTTTCTGAAGTGACGTGTCCCTTTGTTTAGGCACTGGCGCTCCCGCTCACTTTGATTCAACACTCAGCGCCAGCTAATGATCATCCGGAAGTGGTTTTGCTTCCGGTTGCACTTGCTTAAGATTTAACATTGGGGACCTGCAAAACTAAAGATTGGCACTCCGATGCCTAAGTTAGTAAACATAGTTGCAGGTTTTAATCAATTAAGCACAAGTTTATTTCGAAGAATTAAACTTCATTTGGGTTTACCATTCCCAAATCACCTCTTATGTATATGAATTGATCGACCCCCAGAGGCTTGGTGAAAATATCAGCAAGCTGATGCTGAGTGGGGACAAATTTCACTTTGACATCCTTCTTCTGAACATGATCTCTGATGAAGTGATGTCTGACATCAATGTGCTTTGTCCTTGTGTGCTGAACCGGATTCTTGGCGAGGCTGATTGTGCTTGTGTTGTCACAGAGGATGGGTGCCTCAGGGAACTCCAAGCCAAGATCTCTCAGTTGGTTCTTCAGCCACAGCACTTGGGCACAACAACTTGCGGCAGCAATATACTCAGCCTCTGTGGAAGACAAAGACACGCAGGTTTGCTTCTTGCTAGCCCAAGAGACCAGACAACCACCAAGGAAGGCGCATTGTCCACTGGTGCTCTTCCTATCCGTTTTATAACCTGCATGGTCAGCATCAGAATAAGCCCACAAGAATTCTTGGTTACCTCTGGGATACCAAAGACCAAGCTCTTGTGTTCCCTCAAGGTATCTTAGAATACGTTTAACACAAGTTAGATGTGACTCCTTGGGGTTGGCTTGAAATCTAGCACACATGCCTACACTAAATTGAATGTCAAGCCTACTTGCCGTTAAATACAGCAGGGAACCTATCATTCCCCTGTACATGGGCAGGCTGACAGATTTACCCTTTGCATCAGCATCGAGTGCGGCAGTGGTACTCATGGGAGTATCATACTCCTTGCACTCATCCATCCCAAACTTCTTGAGGAGCTCTCTACAATACTTAGTTTGGGAGATGAAAATGTCATCCTTCTTTTGCTTAATTTGCAGGCCTAGGAAGAACGTTAGTTCTCCCATCATTGACATCTCAAATTCTCCCTGCATAGTCTTAGAAAATTCTTCACAAAGTTTTTCATTAGTTGCCCCAAAAATGATATCATCGACATAAATCTGGACAATTAACATGTTTCTATCTTTGTGTAGAATAAACAGTGTATTATCTAGTTTGCCTCTTGAGAAACCCTTGCCCAGCAAAAAGCTGCTGAGTCTCTCATACCAAGCTCGAGGAGCTTGTTTCAGGCCATACAAAGCTTTCTTTAGCCTATACACATGTTTAGGATGCTTGTGATCCTCAAAGCCAGGAGGTTGTTCTACATAAACCTCTTCTTTGATGTAACCATTAAAAAATGCACTCTTTACATCCATTTGATATAATCTAAAGCCTTTCATGGATGCAAAGGCTAGAAGAATCCTTATTGCTTCGAATCTAGCAACTGGAGCAAAAGTTTCTTCATAGTCTATGCCTTCTTCTTGGTTATACCCTTTGGATACCAATCTGGCTTTGTTCCTTGTTATTTGACCTGTCTCATCCAGTTTGTTTTTGAAGACCCATTTGGTCCCAACTATAGATTGATGATACGGCCTTGGGACTAGTTCCCAAACTTGGCTTCTTTCAAATTGATTTAGCTCTTCCTGCATGGCAATAATCCAGTCGCAGTCCTCAAGAGCTTGTTCAACTGAAGTTGGTTCGATCTGAGATAAAAAGGCTCCAAACTCAACTTCATTTTGAACTTGCCTTCTGGTTCTGACACCAGAAGAAACATCACCAAGCACTTGATCAAGAGGATGATCCCTGTGATGTTTCCTAGCTGTTGGCAACTGTGCCTCATCAGGCAGGGTCTGCATTCTAGGCTCATCACTGGGTTCATCTTCTTCTTTGGGATTGCTCGCTGGTGTTTCTTTTGGTGGTGAAGAAGATGATGGTGGTTTTGGAAAGTTTAGTATCCCATCATCTCCTGTGGATTGTCCCCATGTAGGAGTTTCATCAAATACAACATGCATAGATTCTTCTACAGTTCTAGTCCTCATGTTGTATATTCTGTAAGCCTTACTCCTAAGGGAATACCCTATGAATACACCTATATCAGCTTTTGGATCAAACTTACCCAGATTTACCTTCCCATTGTTATGCACATAGCATTTTGATCCAAAGATTCTGAGGTGGCTGATGTTGGGCTTTCTGCCTTTGTACAGCTCATAGGGAGTCTTGTCTAAGCCCTTGCGAACATAGGCTCTGTTAGAGATGTAGCAAGCAGTGCTCATAGCGTCCGCCCAGAACACTTGAGAAACCTCTTTCTCATTGAACATGCTCCTAGCCATCTCAGTCAGAACCATGTTCTTCCTTTCGACTACACCGTTTTGCTGAGGAGTCCTAGGAGCTGAGAAGTTATGATCAATACTGTTCTGTGATAAACGTGGCTGTCACCCAAGAGGGGGGGGGTGAATTGGGTGAGAGAATAAATTAAATCTTTTGATTCTTCTTTTCGAAAGACTGCTTGTGCTTGGTGATAATATTTACGAAGTAGTGATATGCACAAGTCAGTATGTTATGTGATGCAAAATAGAATGTTTGAATGTAAATTTATGCACACATAAATTTATCCTGGTTCGGTCACCCAGACCTACATCCAGTCCCCAGGCTCCACCTGAGATTTTCAATCCACTATTCTTGTTTAAACCGGGCACAAGAGAAGCCTTTACACTTTAGGTTTTACGAGCACGGGTTCACCTAACAACCCACAGGTTTTACACCGGGTTCACCTGCAAACCTTACAAATGCAAGTTTTACGGGCTAACTTGCAACCTATGGAGATTTAGACAACCTCTAAATGCTCCCCCTTACAAATTGTAAGTTTACACTATGTTCACTCTATGAACTGATTGTGCTAAACACTTAAGCTTAAAACTAACTCTCTCTAAGAGTGGATGATGTTACTCACTTAAGTACAATAAAATCACTCTCGGAAAAATATCACAAATCTGGATCTGAGAGTAGTAGAAGATGTATAGGATGAAGAATATGATATATCAGATACTTTGCTCTGTTCTCTCTCTTTCTTCCATATCTTCTCTTCTGAATGAATGTCTCTTTTATACTTGGCTTCATAGGCTTCGGTGGCAAGTTGAATATGAACGTTTGAATAGTGCCGTTAATCCTATGTTACCGTTGAGAAGTACATCTTCATTAATGCTTAGCAGGGTAGACTTGCTTTATCTCTGAAAAGTAGTCCTGACACCTCTGCTCTGACAAAAGCATTCTGACTTCTGAGTATGTGATGTTTACTCTTGCACTCTTGCTGACGGATGATCATCATTCATCCGCAAGTGGAAATCTTGCTCTGCAAGTGTTAAGCTCTGAGCCTCAATGTCAAGAGTCTTTCCATCCGGAAGCTCATTTGCATCCGGAAGCGTGACCATGTTCTGCACATACTGGTTAGTCCAACATAGCAATATATATAAGAATTGTTCATGCTGTGGGAAGCTTGTTTGCTATGGGGAGTAGTTTACTTAGACTGTGTTCTGATTTGGTCTATGATGTATCCGGAAGCATTTTTACATCCGGAAGTAAAACTACTAGATGAAGGATCTTTGTTCACTATAACTCACTCACGCTTAGTGTATTTCATCTCAACACTCAGCGCTAGTCACTAAGCTATCGGAAGCACTTTTACTTGACGTAGTGAACTCAATGACGCTCAGGGTGAAATCTATTCTATCAGTCTGCGCCAGTCAAGATCTAATAGGAAGCAACTTCACTTGATGTTGCATTTCCGCTGACGCTCGGGGTTATATCTAGTCTATCAACCTGCGCCAGTCTAAATCTAATAGGACGTGCTTTCACTTGGCGAAGTAGACTTACTGACGCTTGGGGTAATAACTATTCTATTGCTCTGCGCCAGTCTAAGTCTAACAGGAAGCGCTTTCACTTGGGGAAGTAGACTCACTGACGCTTGGGGTAATATCTATTCTGTCGCTCTGCGCCAGTCTAATTCTAACAGGAAGCGCTTTCACTTGGGGAAGTAGACTCACTGTCGCTTGGAGTAATATCTATTCTATCGCTCTGCGCCAGTCTAAGTCTAACAGGAAGCAAACTCACTTCCGATTGAAACATAGCTTAGTCTTAAGGTTTTGTGTACCTAATTCTCATGGACTAAGTTATTTCCCAGTGATTTACTTGCTGATGCTGGGGGATGAAAACATTCATCCGCATGCGCAAGTCCTAATCTATCCGGAAGTAGATCTTCACCCGGAAGCACTCTTACTTGGGATCCTATGTCATCCTATTGCTTCCTAGGCACTTGGTCTAATCCTCTATATTTTAGTCTTCATCAAAACTTAAGATTCTAACATTCTCCCCCTTTTTGATGATGACAAACCTAGTTTTATCGATTAAGTTCCTAAGGAAGGATTATCAAGAGAATAAAAGCAATGGATAGCAACAAGTAACTCAGACAAATATTATTGACAAGCAGAGGTTACAAGTCAGAGTTATGTAATCAAATAACATATACAAGTAAAGAATGTATACAAATAAATTTTACTAAGTATGAATGAAAATATGCATGAAAACAAAATCACCAAAAATATTTGGATTGGGGGTTAGAGTTTGTGTCTCTTTTTCTTTTCCCTCTCTTTCTGTCTCTCTTCATTTTCCTCACGCTCACTCTGGTTTATCTGGGCAATGATCTCTTGAAGCTCTTTTTCCTCTTTTTCCCTTCTGAGTCTTTCTGATTCAATGGACTCCTCGTATGCCCTTTTCATGTTCTCCACTTCTTCATACCCAGGGAAACCTGTAGCATCGTCGAAGTAGGAGACCTCTCCATTGGGATAGTGTACAGCCCTGATTCTCACATTCCATGCAGAGAAGTTGGGATCCTCCTCAACTTCCTGGGCTTTCCTTTTCCCTTTCCCTTTGCTCTTCCCTTTGCTCTTGTTGATTGGAGGAGTGGGCATGGCACTTGCTCTTTCAGCATCGAGGCAAGCCATCTGACCAAAGGATAGCTTGTCAGTGAATCCATACTTCTCAAATTCTTCAGGAGTCATGTCTTCAATTTCCAATTTGACTTCCTTCAGAATTGGAACCGCTTGGACCACTGGATTTTCTTGCACAACCTGAGCAGATGAAGTTCCTTGCTCAGGTAGGTCAGATGAAGTCTCTTCCTCAGACTCATCAGATTCAGTGATGGCAATTAACTTCCTGGCACGTTTCCTAGCAACGGCCTTCTTTCTGGGTGCACTGAATCTGGCTGCTGGCTCAGACGAGGGAGGAGGATCAGAGGATTGCTCAGATGAAGGGACCTCAGACTCTTGCCCAGAGGATGTAGGAACAGGCCTGGCTATCACAATGGGAGGATGGTTGGGTCTCTTCAGTCCCCACTTCATTATGATCTCCTCAACCATCTCTCTACTTGTTTTATTTGGAGGAGGCTCTGATGATGACTCAGATTGTGAGGATTGTTCATTCTGTCCAAACACAACCATCTCCAAATGTGATCCTTGCTCAGCTGTTCTCTTCTGCTCCATGAGACGGAGGGCCTCTCCTCTTATAAGGCTCTCTACACCACTCAGCCTCTGAGACTCATATGCACGACGCAGGGCGGCCGTGATATCTTCATCAATCCAGAGTGAAGGCTGGCTGAGGGCATCCCTTGTGGCCATGCTTAGGCGAAGAGTGGACATAACATTTCTCCCCCTTTTGTCATCATCAACAGGGGTGAGTGCCACGGATGGAGTGGATGTGGAGGAGGATGGAGGTGGTTCAGGACCAAATTTCTTGGGAGGGGAGGGTGAGAGGGTAGAGGTGGAGGATGTGGGAGAAGATAGGTGTTCAGGAGTTTGAGGAGGGTCGGGGAAGCAGCTGGTGGTGACAAAGATATCCCCATAAGGATGAGTGGAGGAGTATTCTTTGTAGTTAGCGGAGTCAGGGGTAAAGGGTAAATGGTCATCGGAGAGTGGTTGAAGGCGGGGATACTCGCCGTATGGTTGGCTGAGGGGGTGAATGGCTGTTTCAGATCCTATGGGTCTAGGGCTTGGATGGGTAGGGTTGGAGAAGCGGAGTGGAGAGCGTGTAGGGGCACCTGGTCGTGTGGGAATGGGTGAGGATGAGGATGAGGAAGGTGAGGATGAGAAGTTTCTAGGAGAATGGCGTGGAGAGTTGTGAGGTGAGTCTTGGGTTTGGTCGTCATGGGTAGGTGAAGGTTGGGATTGTTGGTCATTGTTGGGTGATGGTGGGGCTTGTTGGTCATTTTGTGGTGGAGGCTGAGGTTGTTGAGTGTTGGGCGGAGGAGGAGGAGGGTTTTGAGGAGGAGGAGGAGGAGGTGGTAAGTTACCTTGTGATGAGGGTTGGGGAATTTGTAGGTGCTGGAGGATGAGGTCTAATTTTGCATCCACCCTGGCAAGGTGATTCTCGAGTTGTCCTACTCTGTCCTCAAGTTGTTGGATTCGCTCCCCTTGGTGGTGGAAGCCAGCTTCACATTCAACACGGAGAGGACCCACCAAGGAATCAGTCAGTCTAAACAGAAGCTCTTCCTTTATGTCCTCTGCAAAGGCCCTAACAGAAGCTGGAACCCTTGCACTACGGCTTGGCCCAGCATGAGAGTCAACTTCCTGATCGCCTGCTCCAGATGCAGAGGGAGCTGAAGTACCAGAAGCACTACTGGCTTGTGAGCGTGAGCGAGTGGGCTTAGGAGGCTTGAAATACTTGATCCCCATCCTTGCCACATTGGTTGCTCCCACAGGTCTACACTTGACATTCTCTTCTTCCACAGCAGATGTAGCCTTGATCAGATGCTTCTCAAGAAGGAAGGCAATGATGGTGGGATAGGGAAGATACCCTGACTTGTCATTGCTTAACCAGCGCTGAAGCTCTAGGCATATCAACTGCCCAGGGTTGAAAGGCTTGAGCGAGAGGAGTCTAGGGAACCAAGGGTTGTCCAGCAGTGTGAATTCGTTGAAGTTGCCTCCCTTATGAGTCATTATCCGGGAGTAGACGTAGTACAAGAGCCTGTTAGAATCAGACATCTTGGACACCTTCTTGCTGTTGGTGCCATACAACTCCTCGAGTTCCTCCTTGCTGTACTTGTGAGACTCAGGGTAGATCCATTCATTCATATCCTCTTCTGTGATTCCCATCATCTCATTCAAGGTTCTCCAAGTGAACCTGAAGGTTCTTCCTCTTACAGTGGCAGTGAAGGAGAGTTTGTGGACTTGCTCTTTCCCATCCACCTTCCTGTACTTAGCTCTGCCTGAGAGGGATTGGCAAAAGACTCGCAGGACGTTGACGTTGTAGTCCTGGTTGATGCCCAGCCAAGGCATATACTTTTCCAAGTAAGGGCGCAGATGAGCAAACCCTAGTTCATCCAACTTGTCCAGATTGATGAACAGGCCATGGTTGAAGATGGGAATGGATGTCTCAAATTTGGCGGATACACTCTCCAAAGCCCCATCTCTATAAACTGTGGGATCATCTTCTTCCTCAACCCTCTGCCTCTTGGTGGAAGGCTCCTCAGAAAAATGAACCTTCTTCTTCTTTCCCTTTCCCTGAGCATCTCGCTCTTGTTCAGAACCCACTGCCTGTTCTATTCTACCAGAGGTTTCAGGCTGACCCTGAACGTCTTCACCCTGTCCCCGTGATTGCCCAGAACCTTCTTGGCGTTCATGAAGTTCTTCATGTTGTTCTTCATGGTGCCCAGATTTACCAGAATGCTTGTGAGTGGATTTCCCAGATTTCGATTTATGTTTCTTGGAAGAAGAGGTTTTCTGGATGACTGGGTTGGATTCATTCGTACCGGCCATTTTTTTTTTGTATGAATGTTGTGTAAATAAAGATGAAATGCAAGAAGTGTGAAAAATAAAGAGCACAATGGAGAAGATGAAAAGACTTTTCAGAGAAAATGATGAGAATGAAAAGATGTAGTAAAAAGTGAAAATGGAAAATGACTTCTATTTATAGGTAAAATTTCTGAGGATAGAATGGGCATACTCTTTCAAATTTTCACACATTGGGTAATGTAAGTTTTTAAGTTGGAACGACACACCTGATGACACGTGTTGCTTCAGCGAAGGCACAGCGTTTCATAGAGGAAGTTGAAACGTTTTCTGAAGTGATGTGTCCCTTGATCTGACACTGGCGCTCTTGATCATATTGAATTATCATCCAGCGCTAGCCAAAGAGTATCCGGAAGTGATTTTGCTTCTGGTCGGACAGACGCTCCTGGTTGCCTTGAGTAGTCATTCAGCGTCAGCACGAGAGCATCCGGAAGTAGTTTTGCTTCCGATGGTACTTACTTAAGATTTAACATTGAGTAACTCGTTGATGTTCTCTCTTGTGCATCCACAGCGATCAAGCTTTCATAACTAAAGCCATATTTGCATCAAGTAGAGTTTGTTTGATCTTCTCAATTTCAGGAGCAGTAGCTCTCGGAGCCCAGTATGAACAACAACTCATTCAGATTTGATACATTGCTCTGATCAGGTATGATTATGAAAATTGTTGTTCCTTCGTACCTTCTTTCCTACAAAATAGCAAATGATTTCTCTCCCCATTTTTCAGTCTCCAAACTTGGATCTGACTGGTCAGTTTGTAGGAAGTATGTGATTCTTATGCACTTAAGAAATATTCACTATGAATATAGCATTGCGAATCAACTATGACTATATGCACATGGCTTCTGATAATGATAGTCATAGATAGCATGTAGAGTATGAACATTGTGTGAAATATCTTATAAGCCATATCATGTTCATGCTTATGATGCTTAATGTAAAATCTCAATAAGTCCATCTTACATTTGCATAGGAGATTTTACTGTTGCATGCTTCAACCTTAAATAATCCCTTGCTTACCCAAGGAGATCTTTTATACTTATCCTTGGCCTGAAGCACTTTCTTAGGAGAGACAGGATTCGCAGGTTTTCTCCATGTGAGTTGAGACATCCTCTCTCTTTTGTCCTTCTCAGGATAGTTGAATGGAACTCTGTGATAGCTTATCCCTGAGACAAGGTCTTTGTTCCTTGTGGTAGCGCACTGCTTCTTATGATTGAACCAGGTAGTTGCAGTAGTGACATCACCACGAGTTCTCTTCTTTGGGACAAGAGAAACTCTTGATCTTTCCTGCACAGGTAAGGCACTAGAAGAGAGTTTTGGTACCCATTTGTACTTGGGTCCTACATAGTTAGCGCTGGACCTTACTTGTCCTTTGGGGATCCATATATATTTATTTCTCACATTTAAATTTCTCTTAAAATTGCATGTGTGAGAAATATGACCAGTTCTACCACAATAATGACAGATAATGGGATGATGTTCAGAATCAGATTTCTTATCACTATTATGGTGGTCAGTTTTCTTTTCAAAGACTCTATGTTTATTAACTTTTGAAATCTCAGGGTCTTTCGAAAAGTCTTCTTTTATGATTGGGACTTTGGACTCCTTGGTTGTAGAAGAAGGAATAAGTTCCTCAAGTTCCCTATTCCTTTTTCTTAAGCCTAGAATTTCTTTTGCAAGTTTACAGAATTCAACATGTAGCTCATTATACATATCTTGCAATTCAGAAGTTTCAAGTTTAGGTACCTCATTTTCTTCAGCTTCTGAATCTACTAGGCGGAGATCCACTCTCTCTTTGCTGATACTAGCTTCTACTACATCACCATCCAGTAGCTCATCAACGGTGGATTCACAAGGAGCACATAGTGAGCTTTGGACAGCCTTATCATCAAGAAATTGGTTAGAAGCATACATAGTATCAAGAGTGTTCCAAATATCTATAGCCCTAGAGCAATGTTTAATTTTCTGGTAATCATTGTCAGATAAACTTTTGTGCAAAATTTGCATTGCTCTAAGGTTTAAGTAAAATAAGCTTTTGTCCTCTTCTGTCCAATTTACTTTTGGTTTGAAATCAGAGTCCTTTTCAAAAACATCCCACATTTTGAAATCAGTGGATAGTATAAAACTTTTCATCCTTCCCTTCCATAAGTAAAAATCAGCATTTTCTAACACGGGTGGGATTGTATGATCAAAACCTTCAAAACACATTTTGTAACCCAAATCAGCCTAGGTCTTTGCACTTGAGATCGTTGGATCCTTTAAACAAGTGACCTTGCTCTGATACCAAATGATAAACGTGGCTGTCACCCAAGAGGGGGGGGGTGAATTGGGTGAGAGAATAAATTAAATCTTTTGATTCTTCTTTTCGAAAGACTGCTTGTGCTTGGTGATAATATTTACGAAGTAGTGATATGCACAAGTCAGTATGTTATGTGATGCAAAATAGAATGTTTGAATGTAAATTTATGCACACATAAATTTATCCTGGTTCGGTCACCCAGACCTACATCCAGTCCCCAGGCTCCACCTGAGATTTTCAATCCACTATTCTTGTTTAAACCGGGCACAAGAGAAGCCTTTACACTTTAGGTTTTACGAGCACGGGTTCACCTAACAACCCACAGGTTTTACACCGGGTTCACCTGCAAACCTTACAAATGCAAGTTTTACGGGCTAACTTGCAACCTATGGAGATTTAGACAACCTCTAAATGCTCCCCCTTACAAATTGTAAGTTTACACTATGTTCACTCTATGAACTGATTGTGCTAAACACTTAAGCTTAAAACTAACTCTCTCTAAGAGTGGATGATGTTACTCACTTAAGTACAATAAAATCACTCTCGGAAAAATATCACAAATCTGGATCTGAGAGTAGTAGAAGATGTATAGGATGAAGAATATGATATATCAGATACTTTGCTCTGTTCTCTCTCTTTCTTCCATATCTTCTCTTCTGAATGAATGTCTCTTTTATACTTGGCTTCATAGGCTTCGGTGGCAAGTTGAATATGAACGTTTGAATAGTGCCGTTAATCCTATGTTACCGTTGAGAAGTACATCTTCATTAATGCTTAGCAGGGTAGACTTGCTTTATCTCTGAAAAGTAGTCCTGACACCTCTGCTCTGACAAAAGCATTCTGACTTCTGAGTATGTGATGTTTACTCTTGCACTCTTGCTGACGGATGATCATCATTCATCCGCAAGTGGAAATCTTGCTCTGCAAGTGTTAAGCTCTGAGCCTCAATGTCAAGAGTCTTTCCATCCGGAAGCTCATTTGCATCCGGAAGCGTGACCATGTTCTGCACATACTGGTTAGTCCAACATAGCAATATATATAAGAATTGTTCATGCTGTGGGAAGCTTGTTTGCTATGGGGAGTAGTTTACTTAGACTGTGTTCTGATTTGGTCTATGATGTATCCGGAAGCATTTTTACATCCGGAAGTAAAACTACTAGATGAAGGATCTTTGTTCACTATAACTCACTCACGCTTAGTGTATTTCATCTCAACACTCAGCGCTAGTCACTAAGCTATCGGAAGCACTTTTACTTGACGTAGTGAACTCAATGACGCTCAGGGTGAAATCTATTCTATCAGTCTGCGCCAGTCAAGATCTAATAGGAAGCAACTTCACTTGATGTTGCATTTCCGCTGACGCTCGGGGTTATATCTAGTCTATCAACCTGCGCCAGTCTAAATCTAATAGGACGTGCTTTCACTTGGCGAAGTAGACTTACTGACGCTTGGGGTAATAACTATTCTATTGCTCTGCGCCAGTCTAAGTCTAACAGGAAGCGCTTTCACTTGGGGAAGTAGACTCACTGACGCTTGGGGTAATATCTATTCTGTCGCTCTGCGCCAGTCTAATTCTAACAGGAAGCGCTTTCACTTGGGGAAGTAGACTCACTGTCGCTTGGAGTAATATCTATTCTATCGCTCTGCGCCAGTCTAAGTCTAACAGGAAGCAAACTCACTTCCGATTGAAACATAGCTTAGTCTTAAGGTTTTGTGTACCTAATTCTCATGGACTAAGTTATTTCCCAGTGATTTACTTGCTGATGCTGGGGGATGAAAACATTCATCCGCATGCGCAAGTCCTAATCTATCCGGAAGTAGATCTTCACCCGGAAGCACTCTTACTTGGGATCCTATGTCATCCTATTGCTTCCTAGGCACTTGGTCTAATCCTCTATATTTTAGTCTTCATCAAAACTTAAGATTCTAACATTCTGCTCACACAGCTCAGAGAAGCTATGGTTCTCAAATTCTCCTCCATGATCTGTCCTTATGGCTGTGATTTTGAGGTCTCTCTCATTCTGCACTTTCTTAGCCAGGACAACAAAGGCATCAAAAGCATCTTGCTTAGAGGCAAGAAACATTGTCCACGTGAACCTTGAATAGTCATCCACCACTACTAGAGCATACAGGTTTCCACCCAAGCTCTTCACTCTCGCTGGCCCAACCAAATCCATGGGGATTAGTTCCAAGGGCCTGCTGGTGGAGACTTTCTTCTTGGTTTTAAACGAGGACTTTGTTTGCTTCCCTCGTTGGCAGGATTCACAAATATAATCATGCTTAACCTTAAAAGATGGAATCCCTATAGCTAGCTCTTTCTTAATTAGCATGTCAAGTTGAGTGAAATTAACATGTGCTAGCCTTTTATGCCAAAGCCAACTATTCTCATCGCTAGATACTAAGCATTTTTCCTCCAGTTGTTGACATAAATCTAGAGTGTATAGGTTTCCATTTCTATTGGCCTTAAGTTTGCATTTTAGGTTGGCCTTATCTAGATTCAGATCCTGCATATCTACTATTATGCACTCATGTGAATCAAAAATTACCCAATTTCCTTTGTCAGTGCTCTGGCTCACGCTCAGCAGGTTGTGACAGAGACCATCCACCAGATAGACATCCTTGACTGGTCCTACTTCTCCAACTCCGGTGATCTTTCCACTTTGATTACCTCCAAAAGTTACTGTGGCTCCATCTTTGATCACCAAGGACTTGAATTTGTCTCTGTCACCAGTCATATGTCTCAAGCATCCACTGTCAATGTACCACTTTTTGTTCTTGGATGCCTTGAGACAGACCTGCATAAATTAGACAAGCTTAGGTACCCAACCTTTATTGGGTCCTTTATCATTAGTCTTCTTTCCCCTTGGTCCAGTGTTGACCTTGGGTTTGTAATTATGTTGTGCCTCTGGCCTTGTGGAGGCTCCAGGCTGACGGACTTCCCTTGGAATATGTTTCCAAGTTCTAGTCCCTTGTCCTCCCTTAGTTTCTTTCTTTGGAGGATCTTCATTTACCCTGGTTCCTTTTGGAACCCACTTATAGGAGCTATTTACTCCATGCTTCTTTGCATTTCAAGTGGACGTGGAGTGTCCCTTTTTGTTGCAGTAGTTGCAGAAGCTAAAGGGTGTGGAGCTGTGACTTGTAGCTTTGTGGAAGAATTTTAAGTATGGTTTCACTTTGGGCTCCACCCACTTTTTACCCTTATGCTTATACCCTAATCCAGTTTTATCCCTATATGCCCTTTGGTTCATCAAAATAACATTCAACATTTCAGAACCATTTGTAAACTTCTCCAGGGCATTTTGCAGTCTATCTCTTTCAGTAGAGATCTTGCTGCAGTTAGGGCAGCCTTCTAGTGTTGTGGCCTTGGGTTCCTCTTGGGGAGATCCCTTGTCATCTGCTATCGGAAGATTTCTGGCTTCCGCTAGCTCTTCACTCAGTGAGTCCACCTTGGACTCAAGTGATTCCTTTTTAGTTTTCAACATTTTATTTTTACATAATCGAGCAAATTCTTCATGAACATCATTATATGCCTCTTGAAGTTCAGAAAAAGTTACCTCACTGTTCTCCTGGATGGGATCAAGATCTAAAGATGCTTCCTCATCATCTTTTCTGGCAACCAGGCAGAGATTGGCAACCTCTTCCTCATCACTTGCTTCCTCGTCTGAGCTATTTACCCAGATGGAGGACACAAAGGCTTTTCTTTTGTCCTTTCCTTTCGATCTCTGCAAGCTTGGACACTCAGCCTTGAAGTGGCCAGGCTTTTTACACTCAAAACACACTGGTGCCTTCTCCTTCTTATATCCTCTCCTCTGGCTGGAATCACCTTTCTGAAAGCCTCCTTTCTTCTTGAAGAACTTTCTGAATTTCCTCACCATCATTGCCATCTCTTCGTCATCGATGTCCTCCTCATCATCCTCATCATCACTATCATCTTATCCTTGCTGGGAGCAACAAGGGCAAGATTCTTGGTTTTGGATGAGGCTTGAGGAGCTCTCTAAGCCAGCAAGGTTGGTTCGTATTCAGCCAGTGAACCAAACAGTGCAGTGATGGAGCTGGTTGACCTCCTTGAACTTCCTGCAAGATGGTAACTTTGGTGATCCAATCACCTTTCAAGACTTTTAAGATCTTGCTGACTTGTTCTCTTTTAGGAATATCTTTGCCCAGGGAGGCCAGGTTATTGATAAGATGAGTGAACCTGAGCTCCAGCTCTCTGATTGGCTCAGTTGGACTAGACATGGCAAACTTGTGAAACTCTTCTACCAACATCTCGACCCGTCTTGCCTTCACTCCCTTGGTTCCAGAGTGAGCAGCCTCAAGAGCCTCCCACATATCCTTAGCAGTTTTGTGGTGGCTAATCCTGTGAAACTCCTTAGGACTAAGGGCGCATTGAATGTAGTGCATGGCCCTGAAATTTAGCTGGACTAGAGCATAGTCCTCGTTGGTATATCTGGATCGCTGCTTTGCAAAGCCATCATCATCTAGAGGGGTGTGGTCTCCATGTTCAATTACATCCCAGAGTCGGATGTCGCTGGACTTGATGTATTTCTCCATTCGGAATTTCCAGAATGGATAGTTATACCCATCAAAGCCTGGAGGCTTGTTGGGTTGAATAGAGACATCTGGCAAGGAATAATCTGTATCCATTACTCGATCTTTACTTTCTAGATTCGTGGGAATCAAGTCAGAAAGACCTGCTCTGATACCAAATGAAAGTAATGGATGCACAAGAGGGGGGGTGAATTGTGCTACCTAATAAAATTCAAACAATAGCAACACGAGGGTTTATACTGGTTCGGTCTTCTTGACCTACGTCCAGTTCTCAACCACCCAGGTTGAGTTCCACTAACCCCAGGTTTTACAACGGGTTCTCCTGGAACCTTTACAACCGCAAGTTTTGGACGCGATCACTTGCAACCTTACAACCACAAGTTTTTTCTCAAGGCACACTTGCAACCTTGCTAACTAACTCCCCCTTACTTCCAGCAATGGTTCAACCTTTACAAATAAAGGATTTTCTAAACTTAGTTCTCTTAAAGAACGAATAATGTTACACACTTAAGTACAATTAATGCTCTTAATACAAGAAGAGACTTAACAACAAAGAGTACAAGATAAGTAGATGAAAAGAACTCTCAATGCGTTAAATGCTCTTTCTCTTTTCTGGGCAGCTTTGAATGCTTGAAGGATTTCTTAGTTTCTCACTCTAGCTTTCTTCAAGATGTCAAAGATATTAGTTACCTTCATAAATGAAGGTGAGCTTCTTTATATAGTCTTCAAGTATTCTCACTCTTGGTAGGTGGGTTAGCCGTTTGAATATGGCCGTTTTTCCCATGTTACCGTTTGCCCATTTAATGCTTCATTAATGCTTAGCAGGGTTGACTTGCTTTATCTTTGAAAAGTAGTTCTGACAACTCTGCTCTGCCAAAAGCATTCTGACACTGCACTGCTCTGAACGTTCTGACATTCTGATTGCTTGCGGATGCGGATTCACATCCAGAAGCAACTTTACTTAGTGTGCTGCACTTTGAACGTTAGTCTAGCAATATAAACACATAGTCACATGCAGTGGGAGTTCACTAGGTCTAGGAAGCTTTCTTACATCTGGAAGCAATTCCACATCCGGAAGCACTTCCACTGGATGATGGGTTATGTTCACATTTTACTCACTGACGCTCAGTGTTATCCATTCCAACAGCCAGCGCTAGTCACTAAGCAATCGGAAGCAAGTCTACTGGACGTTGGGTTATGTTCACTGGCGCTCAGTGTTATCTATGCCAACACCCAGCGCTAGTCACTAATCAATCGGAAGCAACTCTACATCCGGTTGCATCTTAACTTAGTCTCAAGGAATTTTATTCATTTAATGTTGTTAGACTGAGTTATTACTTAGTAATGTACTTGCTGTCGCTGGGGGATGAGACGTTCATCCGAGAGCGCTAGTCCTAGTCTATCCGGAAGTAAATCCACATCCGGTTGTACTCTTACTTGGGGTTCTATATTAACCTAATATTCTCTAAGTGTTTGCCTAGTTCTTTCATATTTTAGTCTTCATCAAAACTTAAGATTCTAACAGACAGTTATTTACATGTTATGCCACCGCGTTTTTTATCAACGACCAACATTGGCTTTTTAGTCGTTAATTATGGTCGTGAAAAGCCTATTTTCTAGTAGTGGTTGGAGAACTCTCCTTGCAAAGCACTTTCTTCATGCATGCTCCTCAACCGGCTCCTCCAATCCAAGATGGTATATGAGGTATAGAAATGCAAGCCTTCTTTCAAGTGTAATCCGGCCGCCATCATGAGATCAAGCACTCCTTCCAACCTAGCTTGATCCACAAAATTGAAGAAACATCCCTTTTCCAAGGGGTTGTAGCTAGACAAGGAGTATGTAAATGTACCAAAATCATTAAGATCACATTCATCATGCTTGGGACTAGTAACATAAAGAGGCATGCTCACAATAATAGAATCATCACCAAGAGAATTCATGCAAGCATCATTAACATTCACCAAGCAAGAATCAAATGAACCTAAAGATGTGTGCACAACCTCATGTGAATGCAATCTCAAGGGACTTTCATGTTGCTCTACCACATTTTCAATCAACAATGTATATGGCCTACTGTTTTAAGCCCAATGTAATGACAAGCAACTTAACACTGTTTTTCCAGCAAGCTAAGCAAATACTTTCCAACAACAATTGGCTATCTAGAGTAGCCTTTATAGCATCAAAACAGTCCAAAACAACTAGGAAAACAGTGAGAAAAGTTCAATATGCACAGAAAAATCCACAAAATGCTCAAAACCTAGAGTAACTGAATGAAATCAAAAACACTTACAACTAATAAAATGTAACTAAAAACCTAAAACAAGAAAGAAATTATCCAAACCGGCAACGACGCCAATTTCATTAACTCTTTTTGTCGCCTAAAAGAATTAAGCAAATATAAACTATACTCTAATTACTAGGTAGCAAGTGAGAGCAAGGTCAATTCCACAATTTAGTTAATTCCACTTGCTTAGGTCAAATTAGTGAAAATATCATTTTTGATTCCATGTTAAAAGTTGGCTACCATTGGTGTACCTTGCAATAGTTATGAATCATTTTTGTTCCTTGGCCAATAGTTATGTATCATTTTTGGGCCTTCGCCCTAAGTTAACCGCCGGCCGGTAAACGTTTATTTAATTATCAGGGCATTTTGGACATTTCATGTCTAATATTATTGTCATATTAGTGAAAATATCATTTTTGATCACATGGAAAAGTTGGGTATCATTTTAGAGTGTAGATTAACAATTACTAAAAACAATTAAAATCACAAACTAACTAACACTAGCCGAATAGAAGAAGTGATGAAATGAGATGAAAGACCTCCCTCTCCATTGGATCATGTGCCTTTTTGTGAATTAGGCCTCATGTACTTGCAATACTTGATATAAACTAACTAAATCCTTAAGATCTCTTAGATCTAAGAAATCTAGAAGAATTTAATTAGGATAATCAAACTTAATGCTCTTTTCAAGCTTAACTCATACCTTAGCAACATTAAATTTTAGATCAAGAACATAAGTAAATCAGTTATTCCACAAACACAAGAGGAGTTAATCACACACACATGTATCTATGAAACTACAAACATATAGCTAAAGGTTTTCATGAGCTAAACCTAAAACAAGAAGTTGTAAGCCAAATTTAGCTAGAAAACCTAAAATTAAGTGTTCTACTCTTAGGAAAGCCTAGATCTAGAGAATCATAAGGTAAAAGTTTAGATCTAGCTTACAACTTACAAGTTACATACACAAAGCTTACAACTTACAAGTTACATACACAATTACATAAGGCCAATGCATAATCTTCTACAAGCACATTGTGATCCTTTGGAGAGAGAGATGAGGATGCCTAGCCACACATGGAGGTGAGAAGAAGATGAAGATTGTGTGGTGAATCCATGGAGGAAGATGGAAAATCACGAAATGGTGAAGAAGGAGATGAGAGAAAATGGGTAAGGGGAGAGAAAGTGAAGTGTAGGAATGTGACATAAACTTGGCATTTGGGTTTTTACATGGGTGTTTAACTTTGGGATTATCACCCAAATTAAATGTAAATGAAACCCAAATGTCAAGTTAATGTGGGTTTAGATGAGTAAATGAAGTTGGCTTAGCAAAATATGATAATGTGGGTGTAAGTGAGGGAGAGGCCATGAGGTAGTTTATGGTGAGGGAAGGAAGGGTATTTTTGGTATTAGGGTAAAAAGTGGGTGAATGTGGTCATAATGTGGGCTAGGTTCATCTAAAAAATTCCTCCTTTTTCTCCTCTCCATTGTGCTTCCCTTTTTGCCCTTAATGATGCTTTCCATTCAAATTTGAAGTTGGAGCCAAAATTGCCCCTTTTAGAAAGATGCTTCACAAATGCCTTTTCCTTCTTTTTGCCAAAAGGAGTAAACTTTGCTTTATGTCATTTTCCTTGCCAACTAGCCTCTTCCTTGCCACACAAGTTCCAACAAAGCTCCACCAAGGGTGTGTGGGGCCCACGTGGGACACCACCTACAATAAAATATCACAAAATAGTCAAAATGACCAAAATACCCTTGGTTTCTTCAGATGCAAGTAATAAGGCTAATATTCTCCAATTAATATACATAAGCATGCGCAACAAAATTCTCCAAAAATGATCAAATATATCAATTAAATCTCACTAATTAAGCTCAATTGCACATGATTAAATATATAAAAATAGGCTCAATCAGTCTGTTTTTTTATCTTTGTAATCTCCTTTTTGGGATTTAGCGCCCAAAGTATCTCAAGTGTGATACTTTTGGTCAAAAAACACCAAAAGTTTTTCAAATGTCCCACCAAAACAAGTTTTAAGCCCAATTGGTCGTTTTAGGCCCAAATGATACACAAGTTTGGTTTTTGATCTTTGTAATCTCCTTTTTGGGTTTTAGCGCCCAAAGTATCTCAAGTGTGATACTTTTGGTCAACAAACACCAAAAGTTTGTCAAATGCCCCACCAAAACAAGTTTTGAGCCCAATTGCTCAATTTAGCAACATAAGAAACGCAGGTCTGGTTTTTGATCTTTGTAATCTCCTTTTTGGGATTTAGCGCCCAAAGTATCTCAATTGTGAAACTTTTGGTCAACAAACACCAAAAGTTTGTCAAATGCTCCACCAAAACAAGTTTTAAGCCCAATTGCCCGTTTTGGCAACATAAGGAACGCAAGTTTTGTTTTCAATCTTTGTAATCTCCTTTTTGGGTTTTAGCGCCCAAAGTATCTCAAGTGTGATACTTTTGGGCCACAAACACCAAAAGTTTCTCAAATGATCCACCTCAACAAGTTTTAAGCCCAATTTCTCATTTTAGAAACATAAGGAACGCAAGTTCGGTTTTTGATCTTTGTAATCTCCTTTTTGGGTTTTAGCGCCCAAAGTATCTCAAGTGTGATACTTTTGGTCAACAAACACCAAAAGGTTGTCAAATGCTTCACCAAAACAAGTTTGAAGCCCAATTTCTAGTTTAGCAACATAAGAAACGCAGGTGTAGTTTTTGATCTTTGTAATCTCCTTTTTGGGATTTAGCTCCCAAAGTATCTCAATTGTGATACTTTTGGTCAATAAACACCAAAAGTTTGTCAAATGCCCCACCAAAACCATTTTTAAGCCCAATTGCTCGTTTTAGGCCCAAAGGAAACGCAAGTTTGACTTTTGATCTTTGTAATCTTCTTTTTGGGTTTTAGCGCCCAAAGTATATCAAGTGTGATACTTTTGGGCAACAAACACCAAAAGTTTCTCAAATGATCCACGACAACAAGTTTTAAGCCTAATTTCTCATTTTAGAAACATAAGGAATGCAAGTTCCGTTTTTGATCTTTGTAATCTCCTTTTTGGTTTTTTGGGCCCAAAGTATCTCAAGTGTGATGCTTTTGGTCAACAAACACTAAAAGTTTGTCAAATGCCCCACCAAAACAAGTTTTAAACCCAATTGCTCATTTTAGCAACATAAGAAACGCAGGTCTGGTTTTTGAGCTTTGTAATACCCTTTTTGGGATTTAGCGCCCAAAGTATCTCAAGTTTGATACTTTTGGTCAACAAACACCAAAGGTTTGTCAAATTCCCCACCAAAACTTGTTTTAAGCCCAATTGCTCGTTTTAGCAACATAACGAACACAAGTTTTGTAATCTCCTTTTTGGGTTTTAGCGCCAAAGCATCTCAAGTGTGATACTTTTGGTCAAAAAACACCAAAAGTTTTTCAAATGCCCCACCAAAACAAGTTTTAAGCCCAATTGCTCGTTTTAGAAACATAAGGAACGCAAGTTCGGTTTTTGATCTTTGTAATCTCCTTTTTGGGTTTTAGCGCCCAAAGTATCTCAAGTGTGATACTTTTGGGCAACAAACACCAAAAGTTTTTCAAATGCCCCACCAAAACAAGTTTTAAGCCCAATTGGTCGTTTTAGGCCCAAATGAAACGCAAGTTTGGTTTTTGATCTTTGTAATCTCCTTTTTAGGTTTTAGCGCCCAAAGTATCTCAAGTGTGATACTTTTGGTCAACAAACACCAAAAGTTTGTCAAATGCCCCACCAAAACAAGTTTTAAGCCATATGCTCGTTTTAGCAACATAAGAAACGCAGGTCTGGTTTTTGATCTTTGTAATCTCCTTTTTGGGATTTAGCGCCCAAAGTATCTCAAGTGTGATACTTTTGGTCAACAAACACCAAAAGTTTGTCAAATGCCCCACCAAAACAAGTTTTAAGCCCAATTGCTCGTTTTAGCAACATAACGAACACAAGTTTGGTTTTCAATCTTTGTAAGCTCCTTTTTTGGTTTCAGCGCCTAAAGTATCTCAAGTGTCATACTTTTGGTCAAAAAACACCAAAATTTTGTGAAAAGCACCACTAAAACAAGTTTTAAGCCCAATTGCTCGTTTTAGGCCCAAAAGAAACGCAACTTTGGTTTTCGATCTTTGTAATCTCCTTTTTGGCTTTTAGCGTCCAAAGTATCTCAAGTGTGACACTTTTGCTCAACAAACACCAAAAGTTTGTCAAATGCCCCACAAAAACAAGTTTTGAGCCCAATTGCTCCATTTAGCAACTTAAGAAACGCAGGTCTGGTTTTTTATCTTTGTAATCTCCTTTTTGAGATTTTGCGCCCAAAGTATCTCAAGTGTGATACTTTTGGGCAACAAACACCAAAAGTTTTTCAAATGCCCCACCAAAACAAGTTTTAAGCCCAATTTGTCGATTTTGGCCCAAATGAAACACAAGTTTGGTTATTAATCTTTGTAATCTCCTTTTTTGGGTTTTTAAGCCCAATTTCTCGTTTTAGCAACATAAGAAACACAGGTCTAGTTTTTGATCTTTGTAATCTCCTTTTTGTGATTTAGCGCTCAAAGTATCTCAATTGTGATACTTTTGGTCAAAAAACACCAAAAGTTTGTCAAATGTCCCACCAAAACATGTTTTAAGCCTAATTGCTCGTTTTAGGCCCAAAAGAAACGAAGGATTGGTTTTCGATCTTTGTAATCTCCTTTTTGGGTTTTAGCGCCTGATTGGACCAAATTTCATACCTTTAAGCATGTGCATTTGAGCTTAATTAGTGTGGTTTATTTGTTATATTTGATCATTATTGGTACATTTTTATGCGCATGCTTATGTATAAATATTTGAAGAATAACAGCCATATTACTTGCATTTTATGAAACCAAGGGTATTTTGGTCATTTTGACTATGTGATGTGTTCCTTATGTAGGGGGGTCCCAAGTGGGCCCCATACACCCTTGGTGGAGTTTCAGTGGAGATAACTTGGCAAGAAGGAAGGCTAGATGACAAGCACTCAGGTTCACATCCGGAAGCAAACGTGCTGGCGCTGGCGGACAAAGAGTTGCATCAGGGAGTGGATTCTCATCAAGTGGATTTACATCCGGAAGTGGATTTATATCCGGAAGCAAACGTGCTGGCGCTGGCGGACAAAGAGTTGCATCAGGGAGTGGATTCTCATCCAGTGGATTCTCATCCGGAAGTGAATGTGCTCGCGCTTGTAGTATGAAGTCCTGTATCCGGAAGCCAAAGTCCATCAGTCAGCGAGTGCAAGAGTCAGACTGCACAATGATCAGAAATGTCAACTACTTTTCAGAAGTCTTTGGTGCAGAGTTAATTTAAGGCAAAGTCAACCCTGCAGCTTGAAGTTACTTGGGGAGCATTTTTCCAAATGAGGCAAAATTGGCGCCAAGGTCAAATTCAAGTCTGGAGGGCTCATTAAGGGCAAAAAGGGAAGCACAATCACTTGAGGAAAAAGGAGGAATCTTTGAAAATGCATGGAGATGAGATCTAGTCCACATTCATCCTAACTTTTACCAAATACCAAAAATACCCTTTGGGCGATAATCCCAAAGCTACTCACCACTATAAAACCCCAAAACGTAACTAACTTAGACACACCTGTACTTCACTGACTTCATTTTTCACTTTCTCTCTCTCCTCTAACAAACTCTCTCAACTCCATCTTCATTTTCTTCATCTCTTTCACCTCACAACCTCCGCCATGCCCAGAATCTCACAACTACCTTCATCCACCTTCATCTCCATGTCAGGCTAGATCGCCTATCCTTCTTCTCCAAGGAAATGTGCTTGTAGACTTAACCTATGGCTTCATATGCTTGTAATTTTCTCTTTTAGGTTTCAAGCTAGATGTAAATTTTTGCCTATGTATGACCTTGATTAGGCGTGTATAGGTTAGACATCTAGTTTTAGGTGTTCTACTTTATGTTAGCTTGAAAACCTCTCTTGATTGTTAAGGACATGAAAACCGAGGCTTAATTCTTGTAGTTTCATATATGTATGTGTGTGCGATTAGCTCCTCTTACATTTGTGGAATGAATTTGTTTCTTAAGTGCTATAGATTTGGTACTTAATGTTGCTTAGGTATGTTCTTGGCTTGAAAGAGCTTAAGCCTTAATTGAATTAGTTAAACTCTTGTAGACTTCTTTGATTAAAGAGATCTTGAGAATTTAACTAGTTTATATTAAGAAGAACAAGTATATGAAGTCCGATTAAACATAAGCACGAAGTACTTTGAGAAGGAGGTACATCTCATCCATTCTTTCACTCATTCACTTTTGATTCTGTTAGTTGTAGTTTAGATTAGTTTTAATTAGTCTTACATATAAAACCTGCACACAACCTGTTTGATAATTTGCTTAACTTGTAATTAATTGACCTAAGCAAGAGATAAAACCGAACTGTGAATTGACCTAGGACTTGCTGCTAACTATTGTAGTTTAATTCTAGTTTTATTTGCTTTAGCTCTTTTTAGACGACGAAAAGGAGTTAAATCAAATTGGCGCCGTTGCCGGTTTGGTTGAATTCTTTCTTGTCTTAGGTTTTTAGTTACATTTTCTTAGTTTTTGTTGTAGGTGATTTTTAGTTGTAGGACTTTGCTGTGATTTTTACTGGTGTTTTTGTCTGTCATTTTTCTGGATTTTCTGGATTTTGCTGCATATTCTGCTGGTATTGGTGTTTGTCTTGCTGATTTGTTTTGCAGAGACTAATTGCTTGGCTGTTTAGTTTCCACTGCATATAGTTGCACTTAGTGAATTGCATGAACCCTACCACATCACTAGTGCCATTGGATAGAGAGATTAATAAGACTCTTAGAGACCTTAAGAAAAAGAAAAAGCACGAGAAGCAAGCTAGTAAGCAATCTGTAGGATCCACATCAAAGCCACACAATTCATCTGTCGCTTCTAATACCACAATCCTAGACCAGCATTTTATTATGGCAGAAAGGAGAGAGGACCATAGAGAACATCAGAGAGAGGCAAGAGAACATGAACATGAGCGTGAGCGACGTGAAAGGAGAGAGCAAGAGGATGAACATCATTTTGAGGGGGGTAGGCAATTACATGATGATGATAGACCTATGCGTGAATTCACACAGTCATATGCATCATTTGCACCACAAGGTTTTTATGCTAACCCCGCTAACTTTGAGATCAAAGGATCTCTTCTTGCTCATCTGCCTAAGTTTACAGGTTTTCCGCATGAGGATGCTCACACACACCTCCTTGGCCTCTATCATACTTGTTCCTCCATGAAGCCACCTAATGCAGACCTGGATGACGTTCTGTTGCGAGTGTTCCAGTTTTCCTTGGAAGGAAAAGCCAAGGAGTGGCTCTTGAACCTGCCTACTCATTATGCCACTCTTTCTTGGGAGCAACTTAAGAAGGTGTTCTTAGACCGCTATTTTCCACTCTCCAAGATATCAAAGTTGCGGAAAGACATCACAGGTGTTCAGCAATTCTCTCAGGAGACATTCTATGAATATTGGAGCCGGTTCAACACCTTGGTGAACTCGTGCCCCAATCACAATATCTCCAAAGGCAATTTGGTCCAGTACTTTTATGATGGCCTGGTGCCACAGCTCAAGATGAGTGTGGATGCTGCTTCTAATGGCTCACTTTTCAACTTATCAGCCAATGAAGGATGGAACTTATTTTCAACCATGGCCTCTAATCACCAGAATTTTTATGGACGTGATGCTTTGTATGGTGCTGCGCCAAAGGTTGCCTCTGTGAGTAGTGATGACAAGCTGTACAACTCTATTGAGAGGCTGACTGAGAGCCTCAGTCGGATGGATGGACGCTTTGTTCAGCCTACTCCTTGTGTTGATGATTCTATGGCCTTGGTGGCCTCATCCTGTGATCACTGTGGCTCGTCCATGCACCTACCCTCAGACTGTCCATCCCAAGCGGAAGTGGCGGCCATGTTTAACAATGCTAGGCCTCCAGCCAAATATGATCCTTACTCTTCCACGTACAATCCGGGATGGAGGGACCACCCGAACTTTAAGTGGGGGGGAGGTTCAAACCAAGCCACAAATTTCAGCTCTTTCCAGCCACAGCAACAGCCTAAGTGGGGGGGAGGTAACTACCAAGCTGCTAATGCCTATCCCTCACAACAAGGCTATGGTTCATATCAAGGGAGGCCTAACTCTAATGATCAAAGGTACAGGCCGAATCAACAAGCTAATGTTCCTCCTCCATTTATGAAGAATAATGATCCAGTTCATGCTCCTCCATCTAGTTCTTCGACATCTCAACAAGATACTATGTACCAGATGATGTCAAGTTTAATGGAAAAATTTGGAGAAGGCCTAAAGAAAGATGTAACTACCTTAGTTTCTCAAATGTTTAATGAAAAAGCTGAGCAGGAAGCAAAGAAAGGTGGATTGCCGTCTAATGTGGTGATTAATCCTCAAAACATTCATTCTATGCACCTAAGAAGTGGACGGAAATATGGTGATGCATATGAATATGAGGAGGAAGAGGAGCAAACACAACTACCTTTTGAGGCTGAGCAGAGTCAGTTGAATGAGGAAGGTCACTCTAGCCTCCAGAATGATTTTGTTGGTGATCAGATGCATGAAGAGGCTGTACTGAGTCCTCCTCCTGATAAACCACTCGATGAGGCTGAGAGTCTGACTAAGAAGAGTGAGGAAGCTGAGACCTCACAAGAGGAGAAGAGGAAGGAGATTGCAGAGGGAAAGCGCAAAGTTGGAGAATCTTCTTCGCAAGAACAACCTACTCAGCAAGGAGATGAGTCTCCTAAAGGTAAGTCTGTTGACCCTAAATATTTACCTTTTCCTAACTCGTATGCTTTAGTTAAGAAACAACATGATGATGAGTTAGAAAAGGAAATGCTCAATTTATTCTCTAAGCTTGAAGTGAATGTACCTATACTTGTACTGTTGAAACAAATGCCTAAATGTGCAAAGTTTTTAAAGGATCTGTGTACTAACAAGAGAGTTGGTAATGTAAGTAACAAGGTCCAATTAAGGACTAATGTTTCGTCTCTCTTAAAAGGGCACCTGCCCTCAAAGTGCAAAGATCCTGGATCTTTCACTATCCCTTGTCAGATAGGGAAACTTAGTTTTGGGAAAGCACTTCTTGATTTAGGGGCAGCCATTAACGTCATGCCTAAGGCCACCTACTTTGCACTAGGATTGAAGAACCTGAGTGAAACCAGTGTTGTAGTTCAACTGGCTGATAGGTCCATAAAGAAACCCTTTGGCTTTATAGAAGACATTCTAGTGAAGGTTAGGGAACTAGTTTTCCCCGTGGACTTTTATGTACTAGATATGACCAGTGACACTAGTATGGATGATTCTTTGATCCTAGGAAGGCCATTTATGAAAACTGCCAAGATGGTGATAAGTTTAGAAGGGGGATTTGTTACAATGCAAGTGGGGAATCAAATAATAAGATTTGATGTAGGAGAAGCCATGAGACACCCCCACGAGGATTATTCTCTCCTAGGGCTGAGTGTGGTTGATTCATTGATGCATGTGATTTATGATGAGCATGTGAATTCTTTTAAGATGAACATGTTTGATAAAATTGATGCTCATATGTGCTGTAATGATTCTTGTGCTAGATTGATTTCTAATACATGCTTGCATGATGTTTTTAATGATTCATCTAGTATAGGAAGTACAGTAACTGAATTCATGGATTCCATGTATGTGAACTATAATTTTGATGATGATTGCACTTCTATATCTTCTTTGTCAAGCTACAACCCCTTGGAAGAGGGAAGTTTGCTCACTTTTGTAGGACAAACGAAGGATGGAGGTTGTGAATTCACAAAGGAAATTGAGGAGTCTAGTTCACAAAGGTTTGATATTGAAGAGTATGAAGCTTTAAGGAGAAGCCGCTTACACAAGCTGAGAGAGAAGCTTTATCTGAAAGAGCATGCGCTCGCTGACGGTCCACATGTTTCTACCCTGAGCGACAGTGGTGATGCAGACTCAAATAAGAGTGCTGAGGCCTCAGACTCTAAGAGGCCGAATTGTTGTGAAGATCTGAGGCAGCCAATGACTCTTTCTGATTACTTTGATGAGCTGCCACAATTTGATGATGATTTCTATGAGCCTAAAGTGTTGCAAGTTGAGATGCACACTTTGGTACCTTCTATTATTGAGCCACCTACTCTGGAGCTGAAACCTTTGCCGCCTAATCTCAAGTATGCCTACTTGATTGAAAATGAGAAGCTGCCGGTGATTATCTCTACTACTCTTTCTTCTCTTGAGGAAGAGAAGTTACTGGATGTATTAAGAAGATACAAGAGGGCCATTGGGTGGACTCTAGCTGATCTTCCTGGCATGAGTCCTACCACCTGCATGCACCGGATCTTGCTTACTGACGATGCTAAACCAGTGAGGCAACCACAGAGAAGGCTCAATCCCTTAATTCTTGATGTTGTGAAAAAGGAGGTAGAAAAGCTATTAAGTGCTGGAATTATCTACCCGATAAGCGATAGTGAATGGGTGAGTCCCATCCATGTGGTGCCAAAGAAGAGTGGGTTGACCGTGGTAAAGAATGACAAGGATGAGCTAGTGCCTACACGAGTTCAGAATTCTTGGAGGGTATGCATTGATTACAGGAAGTTGAATGACTCCACGAGAAAAGACCACTTTCCCTTGCCATTTATCGACCAGATGTTGGAAAGACTGGCAGGCAAGTCACACTATTGTTTTCTGGATGGTTTCTCCGGGTATTTCCAGGTTCCCATAGCACCAGAGGACCAAGAGAAAACAACCTTTACTTGCCCATTTGGAACCTTCGCATATAGAAAAATGCCTTTTGGTCTGTGCAATGCTCCAGGAACCTTTCAACGTTGTATGATGAGCATTTTTAATGACTTGCTGGAGGATGGCATAGAGGTGTTTATGGATGATTTCTCCCTCTATGGAGACAGTTTTGATGCTTGCTTGGTCAATCTTGAGAAAGCATTGGTCAGATGTGTGGAGAAGGGTTTGGTGCTCAATTATGAGAAATGCCATTTCATGGTGGACAAGGGAATAGTTTTGGGACACTTAGTCTCAAAGGAGGGCATTCAGGTTGACAAAGCCAAGGTTGAGGTAATTTCTTCTCTACCCTTCCCTACTTGCTTGAAGGAGTTGAGGTCCTTTTTAGGACATGTGGGATTTTATCGAAGATTTATCAAGGGCTTCAGCCAAATTGCTGCTCCTTTATCTCATCTACTTCAAAAAGAAGCCGAGTTTGACTTTTCTAATTCTTGTAAGGAAGCCTTTGTTGAGTTGAAGTCAAGGCTTATTTCTCCTCCTATCTTGGTTGCACCTAATTGGGAGCTTCCTTTTGAGCTATCATGTGATGCTTCTAACGAAGCGTTGGGAGCTATGCTCGGCCAGAGGCATGATTCTTTGCCAAGGGTGATTGCTTATGCGTCTAAGACTTTGGATAGAGCCCAAAGGAATTATACAACCACTGAGAAGGAATTATTTGCCATTGTCTTCGGTCTAGATAAATTTCGGCAATACTTACTTCATTCCAAAGTAACTGTATTCACAGATCATGCAGCTGTTCGTTATTTACTGTCCAAGCCACAAACAAAGCCCAGGCTCTTGCGATGGGTGTTGCTGTTACAAGAATTTGAGTTGGAGATCAAAGACAGAATTGGAAAAGAGAACTTGGTAGCTGATCATTTGAGCCGTTTGCCAAAGGATGTGGAAGGTGTTGATGATTCTTCTCTTATTTGTGATATCTTCCCAGATGCCTTATTATGTGCCTTAAATGCAAAGAAAGATCCTTGGTATGCTCATCTTGTGAACTACCTTGTTGCCGAAGTCACTTCACCATCTCTGAACAAGCATCAAGTCCAAAAGTTGAAGAGGGATGCTAGCTACTATATTTGGGATGAGCCGCACTTGTGGAGGCTATGTAATGATCAAATAATCAGAAAGTGTGTGCAAGATGAGGAAGTTCCATCAATTCTAGAGTTTTGTCATTCACTAGCTTGTGGAGGACACTTTGGTGCTAAAAAGACTTCAAGGAAGATTCTGGAGGCCGGTTTCTATTGGCCTACTCTGTTTAAAGACGCATTTGAGTATTGCAAGTCTTGTGACAAATGCCAAAGGTTTGGAAGTATGGGGAAGAGACAAGAGATGCCTCAAGTGCCAATGCTATACTGTGACCCTTTTGATGTATGGGGTATAGATTTTATGGGACCTTTTCCACCATCTAACGGCTACACATATATTCTGCTGGCAGTGGACTACCTATCTAGGTGGGTGGAAGCTGTGCCAACCAGAGCCAATGATGCGAGGGCTGTGTTAAAATTTTTGAAGTCTAATATCTTTTGCCGGTTTGGAGTTCCTAAGGCTTTGGTGAGTGATCAAGGGTCTCATTTCTGTAACAAGCTTATGTCTTCATTGCTCAGTCAATTTGGGGTGAATCACAAGGTTTCTACACCTTACCATCCCCAAACCAATGGAGAAGCTGAGGTGAGCAATAGGCAAATTAAAAACATCCTTGAGCGAATTGTGAAGCCAAGTAGGAAGGATTGGAGTTTGAGACTTGAAGAAGCTCTCTGGGCATATAGGACTTCATTCAAGACTCCTATTGGCATGTCTCCTTATCGGCTCATATATGGAAAGGCTTGCCATCTACCAGTTGAGCTGCAGCACAAGTCTTATTGGGCAGTTAAATCTTGTATTGAGGATATGGATGCTGCTGCTCAAGAAAGGCAGTTGACTCTGAGTGAGCTTGAGGAGCTGAGGAATGAAGCTTTTGAGAACTCAAGGATCCTGAAAGAGAAGACTAAGGCCATTCATGATAGTGGCATTCTGAGGAAGCAGTTCAAGGAGGGAGATCTTGTCTTGTGCTATCGCGTGAGATTCAAA
Organism: Mimosa pudica; assembly: GCA_029929735.1. Lineage (NCBI taxonomy): Eukaryota > Viridiplantae > Streptophyta > Magnoliopsida > Fabales > Fabaceae > Mimosa > Mimosa pudica. The sequence continues at coordinate 10,172,699 of JAKELP010000044.1, forward strand.
TTTTGTGGAGGAGGCAAGCTTAAAGACAAGTGGCAAGGACCTTATGAAGTGCTCAAGTCTCATGACTTTGGGATGGTTGAGATCAAGAATCTCAAGGATGGCCGTGTGTACAAGGTCAATGGCCACTTGCTCAAATTGTATAAGGAGAATTTCAAGCCTCCCTAAAGGTCGTTTCTTTCCTTTCCTCACTTATTCTTTTATTGCAAATTCTTTAAGTGTGGGGGAAGATGTTAGAATTAAAAAATTAGGATTATGTTTAAATTTAGGATTTTGTTTAGGTTTGTTAGGTTGTTTAAATATGAAAAATTTCATTAGTGCTGGGGGATGCCTATTTGTGTCAGGAAGTGTCATTGAGGAAATAGAGGATTTTGCATTCGGAAGTGCTTTTGCTTCCGGAAGCTCTCACTTAGACTTTGCTACTTAGGATCAGATTGTGTTCACTTTGCTTCCGCTAGGGGATGAAGTTCATTGTGCACAAGCGTTGATGCATCCGGAAGCAATTTTGCTTCCGGTAGCATGTTTGCTTCCGCTAGGGGTGAGATTAGAATCTGAACCTAGAGTGACTTCCTATAGCAGTTCTACTTCCGGTAGCATTTTTGCTTCCGGAAGCCTAGCAGCTTGAGTCTGAATTCAGTTAGGCTTCCTGAGTGTCAGTGAGTAAAAAAAAAAAAAAAAAAAAAAAAAAAAAAAAAAAAAAAAATTTTAGGTTGTGTTTAGTGTAGTCTTGTTAATAATACATGCATATGAGCCATTTGTTTGTTGGAACTGCCCTGCCTTTTATTTTGCTGCTTTGCCTTTCAAATACATCTTCCTACTTGATTTGATTGGTCCATTGAGGACAATGTATGCTTTAAGTGTGGGGGAGGTGTATTATGTGCTTAAAAGTGGTCTGATTCAAAGCTTTCACACTTGGTTTTTGGATTTATTTGGCATGATTTTTCTTGAAAATTTGACTTGATTATGGCTCTTGAAAGCAAATGGAATTGTCCTTTAGTGTGTAAGTAGAATTCTTGGAATGATTACTTGGGGCATTGCATGGGGCACTTTTAAGGTATAAAGAGGGTGTTAGTTTCTCATTTAACTTTTCTTAGGGAGGAAGTGACTAATTAGAGTAAGCCATAAAAGTGAGAAGCCTCCAACCGAATTGAGTGGGCCAATAGTCAACTTGACCTCCTAGAACTTGTCCTAGCTCTTGTTCAAGATCACAATGCATGGTATGATTGAAAATGAAAGGGGCGTTTCTTTCTAAACCCTAATGACCCAAACACTAGCCAACCAAAAAAATATTATCCTTTGTTTAACCCCTTTGGGCCATTCACTATTCTTTTCTATCACCTTGACCAATGTTTGAATGAGTGACTATAGCATATGCTTGCATTTATATTAGCTTTGTATTGTTGTATCTGGTGTAAAGCATGCTACATTGTGAGAAATAAAAGAGGCCGAGAGCCCTTGAGTGAAAAAAGAAGAAAAGAGAGGTGGCCAAAGGCCAAGAAAAAGCAAAAGAAAAGGAAAAAAATATAAGGCCGAAGGCCTAAGTAAAAAAAAAAAGAAAGAAAAGCACAAAGTGCTTATGAATGCCAAAGGCATTTTGAGTTAAAAGAAAAATTGAGAGAAGCACAAAGTGCTTGAAAAAAAAAAAAAAAAAAAGATGTAGCATGCTTAGTGGAATTGTATTCATTGTATTGCATGCATATGTGGTGGTAACTTGTTTATATCATTGGTCATTGACTATTTTCCATCATTCACCATTCATTATTAGCCTTCCATTTAAACCACAAAGTCCCCTAGATTTGGTTGTGTCATGCATAATAATGGGTGGAGAATTTAGAGCTATTACAAGCTTATGGTGATGGTCAAGTGCATTGAGCCAAAGAGTGATCACAAGTCCCTAGTTAGGCATTTTTCCTAACTTGAGTGAATGAGTTTAAACACTTTATCCGGTGAGGAAAAATCTCAATTGGCACTCCTCCTTAAGCCTAGTTGCTTGTTAAACTTGCATTCGCTTTGTATTCTTAGATTTGGCCTATGCGAAGTTCTAGGGAAAGGTTCAAGAAGATCTACTTGTATTCTATGATAATTCCAATTGCCTTCACTATGCTTAATGATTAAGTTAATCTTTTACATGACTTTGCCCGGAGTGCAAAGATTAAGTGTGGGGGATTTGATTGGACCAAATTTCATACCTTTAAGCATGTGCATTTGAGCTTAATTAGTGTGGTTTATTTGTTATATTTGATCATTATTGGTACATTTTTATGCGCATGCTTATGTATAAATATTTGAAGAATAACAGCCATATTACTTGCATTTTATGAAACCAAGGGTATTTTGGTCATTTTGACTATGTGATGTGTTCCTTATGTAGGGGGGTCCCAAGTGGGCCCCATACACCCTTGGTGGAGTTTCAGTGGAGATAACTTGGCAAGAAGGAAGGCTAGATGACAAGCACTCAGGTTCACATCCGGAAGCAAACGTGCTGGCGCTGGCGGACAAAGAGTTGCATCAGGGAGTGGATTCTCATCAAGTGGATTTACATCCGGAAGTGGATTTATATCCGGAAGCAAACGTGCTGGCGCTGGCGGACAAAGAGTTGCATCAGGGAGTGGATTCTCATCCAGTGGATTCTCATCCGGAAGTGAATGTGCTCGCGCTTGTAGTATGAAGTCCTGTATCCGGAAGCCAAAGTCCATCAGTCAGCGAGTGCAAGAGTCAGACTGCACAATGATCAGAAATGTCAACTACTTTTCAGAAGTCTTTGGTGCAGAGTTAATTTAAGGCAAAGTCAACCCTGCAGCTTGAAGTTACTTGGGGAGCATTTTTCCAAATGAGGCAAAATTGGCGCCAAGGTCAAATTCAAGTCTGGAGGGCTCATTAAGGGCAAAAAGGGAAGCACAATCACTTGAGGAAAAAGGAGGAATCTTTGAAAATGCATGGAGATGAGATCTAGTCCACATTCATCCTAACTTTTACCAAATACCAAAAATACCCTTTGGGCGATAATCCCAAAGCTACTCACCACTATAAAACCCCAAAACGTAACTAACTTAGACACACCTGTACTTCACTGACTTCATTTTTCACTTTCTCTCTCTCCTCTAACAAACTCTCTCAACTCCATCTTCATTTTCTTCATCTCTTTCACCTCACAACCTCCGCCATGCCCAGAATCTCACAACTACCTTCATCCACCTTCATCTCCATGTCAGGCTAGATCGCCTATCCTTCTTCTCCAAGGAAATGTGCTTGTAGACTTAACCTATGGCTTCATATGCTTGTAATTTTCTCTTTTAGGTTTCAAGCTAGATGTAAATTTTTGCCTATGTATGACCTTGATTAGGCGTGTATAGGTTAGACATCTAGTTTTAGGTGTTCTACTTTATGTTAGCTTGAAAACCTCTCTTGATTGTTAAGGACATGAAAACCGAGGCTTAATTCTTGTAGTTTCATATATGTATGTGTGTGCGATTAGCTCCTCTTACATTTGTGGAATGAATTTGTTTCTTAAGTGCTATAGATTTGGTACTTAATGTTGCTTAGGTATGTTCTTGGCTTGAAAGAGCTTAAGCCTTAATTGAATTAGTTAAACTCTTGTAGACTTCTTTGATTAAAGAGATCTTGAGAATTTAACTAGTTTATATTAAGAAGAACAAGTATATGAAGTCCGATTAAACATAAGCACGAAGTACTTGGAGAAGGAGGTACATCTCATCCATTCTTTCACTCATTCACTTTTGATTCTGTTAGTTGTAGTTTAGATTAGTTTTAATTAGTCTTACATATAAAACCTGCACACAACCTGTTTGATAATTTGCTTAACTTGTAATTAATTGACCTAAGCAAGAGATAAAACCGAACTGTGAATTGACCTAGGACTTGCTGCTAACTATTGTAGTTTAATTCTAGTTTTATTTGCTTTAGCTCTTTTTAGACGACGAAAAGGAGTTAAATCAGCGCCCAAAGTATATCAAGTGTGATACTTTTGGTCAACAAACACCAAAAGTTTGTCAAATGCCAAACCAAAACAAGTATTAAGCCCAATTTCTCGTTTTAGCAACATAAGAAACGCAGGTCTAGTTTTTGATCTTTGTAATCTCTTTTTTGGGATTTAGCGCTCAAAGTATGTCAATTGTGATACTTTTGGTCAACAAACACCAAAAATTTGTCAAATGCCCCACAAAAACAAGTTTTAAGCCCTATTGCTCGTTTTAGCAACATAACGAACACAAGTTTGGTTTTCAATCTTTGTAATTTTCTATTTGGGTTTTAGCCCCCAAAGTATCTCAAGTGTGATACTTTTGGTCAAAAAACACCAAAATTTTTTGAAATGCCCCACCAAAACAAGTTTTAAGCCCAATTGCTCGTTTTAGGCCCAAAAGAAACGCAAGTTTGGTTTTCGATCTTTGTATTCTCCTTTTTGGGTTTTAGCACTCAAAGTATCTCAAGTGTGACACTTTTGGTCAACAAACACCAAAAGTTTGTCAAATGCCCCACCAAAACAAGTTTTGAGCCCAATTGCTCAATTTAGCAACATAAGAAACGCAGGTCTCGTTTTTTATCTTTGTAATCTCCTTTTCGGGATTTAGCGCCCAAAGTATCTCAAGTGTGATACTTTTGGTCAACAAACACCAAAAGTTTGTCAAATGCTCCACCAAAACAAGTTTTAAGCCCAATTGCCCGTTTTGGCAACATAAGGAACGCAAGTTTGGTTTTTGATCTTTGTAATCTCCTTTTTGGGTTTTAGCGCCCAAAGTATCTCAAGTGTGATACTTTTGGGCCACAAACACCAAAAGTTTCTCAAATGATCCACCTCAACAAGTTTTAAGCCCAATTTCTCATTTTAGAAACATAAGGAACGCAAGTTCGGTTTTTTATCTTTGTCATCTCCTTTTTGGGTTTTAGCGCCCAAAGTATATCAAGTGTGATACTTTTGGTCAACAAACACCAAAAGGTTGTCAAATGCTTCACCAAAACAAGTTTTAAGCCCAGTTTCTCGTTTAGCAACATAAGAAACGCAGGTGTAGTTTTTGATCTTTGTAATCTCCTTTTTGGGATTTAGCGCCCAAAGTATCTCAATTGTGATACTTTTGGTCAATAAACACCAAAAGTTTGTCAAATGCCCCACCAAAACCAGTTTTAAGCCCAATTGCTCGTTTTAGGCCCAAAGGAAACGCAAGTTTGACTTGTTATCTTTGTAATCTTCTTTTTGGGTTTTAGCACCCAAAGTATCTCAAGTGTGATACTTTTGGGCAACATACACCAAAAGTTTGTCAAATGCCCCACCAAAACAAGTTTTAAGCCCAATTCCTCGTTTTAGGCCCAAAAGAAATGCAAGTTTGGTTTTTGATCTATGTAATCTCCTTTTTGGGTTTTAGCGCCCAAAGTATCTCAAGTGTGATACTTTTGGGCAACAAACAACAAAAGTTTTTCAAATGCCCCACCAAAACAAGTTTTAAGCCCAATTGCTCGTTTTAGGCGCAAAAGAAACGCATGTTTTGTTTTTTATCTTTGTAATTTCCTTTTTGAGTTTTAGCGCCCAAAGTATATCAAGTGTCATACTTTTGGGCAACAAACACCAAAAGTCTCTCAACCGACCCACCAAAACAAGTTTTAAGCCCAATTGCTCGTTTTAGCAACATAAGGAACGCAAGTTCGGTTTTTGATCTTTGTAATCTCCTTTTTGGGTTTTAGTGCCCAAAGTATCTCAAGTGTGATACTTTTGGGCAACAAACACCAAAAGTTTCTCAAATGCCCCACCAAAACAAGTTTTAAGCCCAACTGGTCGTTTTAGGCCCAAATGAAACGCAAGTGTGGTTTTTGATCTTTGTAATCTCCTTTTTAGATTTTAGCGCCCAAAGTATCTCAAGTGTGATACTTTTGGGCAACAAACAACAAAAGTTTTTCAAATGCCCCACCAAAACAAGTTTTATGCCTAATTGCTCGTTTTAGGCCCAAAAGAAACGCATGTTTGGTTTTTGATCTTTGTAATTTCCTTTTTAGGTTTTAGCGCCCAAAGTATCTCAAGTATGATACTTTTGGTCAACAAACACCAAAAATTTGTCAAATGCCCCACAAAAACAAGTTTTAAGCCCTATTGCTCGTTTTAGCAACATAACGAACACAAGTTTGGTTTTCAATCTTTGTAATCTCCTATTTGGGTTTTAGCCCCCAAAGTATCTCAAGTGTGATACTTTTGGTCAAAAAACACCAAAATTTTGTGAAATGCCCCACCAAAACAAGTTTTAAGCCCAATTGCTCGTTTTAGGCCCAAAAGAAACACAAGTTTGGTTTTCGATCTTTGTATTCTCCTTTTTGGGTTTTAGCGCTCAAAGTATCTCAAGTGTGACACTTTTGGTCAACAAACACCAAAAGTTTGTCAAATGCCCCACCAAGACAAGTTTTGAGCCCAATTGCTCAATTTAGCAACATAAGAAACGCAGGTGTAGTTTTTGATCTTTGTAATCTCCTTTTTGGGATTTAGCGCCCAAAGTATCTCAATTGTGATACTTTTGGTCAATAAACACCAAAAGTTTGTCAAATGCCCCACCAAAACCATTTTTAAGCCCAATTGCTCGTTTTAGGCCCAAAGGAAACGCAAGTTTGACTTTTGATCTTTGTAATCTTCTTTTTGGGTTTTAGCGCCCAAAGTATATCAAGTGTGATACTTTCGGGCAACAAACACCAAAAGTTTCTCAAATGATCCACGACAACAAGTTTTAAGCCTAATTTCTCATTTTAGAAACATAAGGAATGCAAGTTCCGTTTTTGATCTTTGTAATCTCCTTTTTGGTTTTTTGGGCCCAAAGTATCTCAAGTGTGATGCTTTTGGTCAACAAACACTAAAAGTTTGTCAAATGCCCCACCAAAACAAGTTTTAAACCCAATTGCTCATTTTAGCAACATAAGAAACGCAGGTCTGGTTTTTGATCTTTGTAATACCCTTTTTGGGATTTAGCGCCCAAAGTATCTCAAGTTTGATACTTTTGGTCAACAAACACCAAAGGTTTGTCAAATTCCCCACCGAAACTTGTTTTAAGCCCAATTTCTCGTTTTAGCAACATAACGAACACAAGTTTTGTTTTCAATCTTTGTAATCTCCTTTTTGGGTTTTAGCGCCAAAAGCATCTCAAGTGTGATACTTTTGGTCAAAAAACACCAAAAGTTTTTCAAATGCCCCACCAAAACAAGTTTTAAGCCCAATTGCTCGTTTTAGAAACATAAGGAACGCAAGATCGGTTTTTGATCTTTGTAATCTCCTTTTTGGGTTTTAGCGCCCAAAGTATCTCAAGTGTGATACTTTTGGGCAACAAACACCAAAAGTTTTTCAAATGCCCCACCAAAACAAGTTTTAAGCCCAATTGGTCGTTTTAGGCCCAAATGAAACGCAAGTTTGGTTTTTGATCTTTGTAATCTCCTTTTTCGGTTTTAGCGCCCAAAGTATCTCAAGTGCGATACTTTTGGTCAACAATCACCAAAGGTTTGTCAAATGCCCCACCAAAACAAGTTTTAAGCCCAATTGCTCGTTTTAGCAACATAAGGAACACAAGTTTGGTTTTCGATCTTTGTAATCTCCTTTTTGGGTTTTAGAGCCGAAAGTATCTCAACTGTGATACTTTTGGTCAACAAACACCAAAACTTTGTCAAATGCCCCACCAAAACAAGTTTTAAGCCCAATTGCTCGTTTTAGGCCTAAAAGAAACGCAAGTTTGGTTTAGGATCTTTGTAATCTCCTTTTTGGGTTTTAGCGCCCAAAGTATCTCATGTGTGATACTTTTAGTCAACAAACACCAAAAAATTGTCAAATGCCCCACCAAAACAAGTTTTAAGCCCAATTGCTCGTTTTAGGCCCAAAAGAAACGCAAGTTTGGTTTTCGATCTTTGTAATCTCCTTTTTTGGTTTTAACGCCCAAAGTATCTCAAGTGTGACACTTTTGGTCAACAAACACCAAAAGTTTGTCAAATGCCCCACCAAAACAAGTTTTGAGCCAATTGCTCAATTTAGCAACATAAGAAACGCAAGTCTGGTTTTTGATCTTTGTAATCTCCTTTTTGGGATTTAGCGCTCAAAGTATATCAATTGTGATACTTTTGGTCAACAAACACCAAAAGTTTGTCAAATGTCCCACCAAAACAAGTTTTAAGCCCAATTGCTCGTTTTAGGCCCAAAAGAAACGCAAGTTTGGTTTTCGATCTTTGTAATCTCCTTTTTGGGTTTTAGCGCCCAAAGTATATCAAGTGCGATACTTTTGGTCAACAAACACCAAAAGTTTGTCAAATGCCCCACCAAAACAAGTTTTAAGCCCAATTTCTCATTTTAGCAACATAAGAAACACAGGTCTAGTTTTTTAACTTTGTAATCTCCTTTTTGTGATTTAGCGCTCAAAGTATCTCAATTGTGATACTTTTGGTCAAAAAACACCAAAAGTTTGTCAAATGTCCCACCAAAACAAGTTTTAAACCTAATTGATCGTTTTAGGCCCAAAAGAAACGAAAGATTGGTTTTCGATCTTTGTAATCTCCTTTTTGGGTTTTAGCGCCCAAAGTATATCAAGTGTGATCCTTTTGGTCAACAAACACCAAAAGTTTGTCAAATGCCAAACCAAAACAAGTATTAAGCCCAATTTCTCGTTTTAGCAACATAAGAAACGCAGGTCTAGTTTTTGATCTTTGTAATCTCTTTTTTGGGATTTAGCGCTCAAAGTATCTCAATTGTGATACTTTTGGTCAACAAACACCAAAAGGTTGTCAAATGCCCCACCAAAACAAGTTTTAAGCCCAATTCCTCGTTTTAGGCCCAAAAGAAATGCAAGTTTGGTTTTTGATCTATGTAATCTCCTTTTTGGGTTTTAGCACCCAAAGTATCTCAAGTGTGATACTTTTGGGCAACATACACCAAAAGTTTGTCAAATGCCCCACCAAAACAAGTTTTAAGCCCAATTCCTCGTTTTAGGCCCAAAAGAAATGCAAGTTTGGTTTTTGATCTATGTAATCTCCTTTTTGGGTTTTAGCACCCAAAGTATCTCAAGTGTGATACTTTTGGGCAACAAACAACAAAAGTTTTTCAAATGCCCCACCAAAACAAGTTTTAAGCCCAATTGCTCGTTTTAGGCCCAAAAGAAACGCATGTTTGGTTTTTTATCTTTGTAATTTTCTTTTTGGGTTTTAGCGCCCAAAGTATATCAAGTGTCATACTTTTGGGCAACAAACACCAAAAGTCTCTCAACCGACCCACCAAAACAAGTTTTACGCCCAATTGCTCATTTTAGAAACATAAGGAACGCAAGTTCGGTTTTTGATCTTTGTAATCTCCTTTTTGGGTTTTAGCGCTCAAAGTATATCAAGTGTGATACTTTTGGTCATCAAACACCAAAAGGTTGTCAAATGCTTCACCAAAACAAGTTTTAAGCCCCGTTTCTCGTTTAGCAACATAAGAAACGCAGGTGTAGTTTTTGATCTTTGTAATCTCCTTTTTGGGATTTAGCGCCTAAAGTATCTCAATTGTGATACTTTTGGTCAATAAACACCAAAAGTTTGTCAAATGCCCCACCAAAACCTGTTTTAAGCCCAATTGCTCGTTTTAGGCCCAAAGGAAACGCAAGTTTGACTTTTGATCTTTGTAATCTTCTTTTTGGGTTTTAGCGCCCAAAGTAACTCAAGTGTGATACTTTTGGGCAACATACACCAAAAGTTTGTCAAATGCCCCACCAAAACAAGTTTTAAGCCCAATTCCTCGTTTTAGGCCCAAAAGAAATGCAAGTTTGATTTTTGATCTTTGTAATCTCCTTTTGGGGTTTTAGCGCCCAAAGTATCTCAAGTGTGATACTTTTGGGCAACAAACAACAAAAGTTTTTCAAATGCCCCACCAAAACAAGTTTTAAGCCCAATTGCTCGTTTTAGGCCCAAAAGAAACGCATGTTTGGTTTTTTATCTTTGTAATTTTCTTTTTGGGTTTTAGCGCCCAAAGTATATCAAGTGTCATACTTTTGGGCAACAAACACCAAAAGTCTCTCAACCGACCCACCAAAACAAGTTTTACGCCCAATTGCTCGTTTTAGCAACATAAGGAACGCAAGTTCGGTTTTTGATCTTTGTAATCTCCTTTTTGGGTTTTAGTGCCCAAAGTATCTCAAGTGTGATACTTTTGGGCAACAAACACCAAAAGTTTCTCAAATGCCCCACCAAAACAAGTTTTAAGCCCAACTGGTCGTTTTAGGCCCAAATGAAACGCAAGTGTGGTTTTTGATCTTTGTAATCTCCTTTTTAGATTTTAGCGCCCAAAGTATCTCAAGTGTGATACTTTTGGGCAACAAACAACAAAAGTTTTTCAAATGCCCCACCAAAACAAGTGTTAAGCCTAATTGCTCGTTTTAGGCCCAAAAGAAACGCATGTTTGGTTTTTGATCTTTGTAATTTCCTTTTTAGGTTTTAGCGCCTAAAGTATCTCAAGTATGATACTTTTGGTCAACAAACACCAAAAATTTGTCAAATGCCCCACAAAAACAAGTTTTAAGCCCTATTGCTCGTTTTAGCAACATAACGAACACAAGTTTGGTTTTCAATCTTTGTAATCTCCTATTTGGGTTTTAGCCCCCAAAGTATCTCAAGTGTGATACTTTTGGTCAAAAAACACCAAAATATTGTGAAATACCCCACCAAAACAATTTTTAAGCCCAATTGCTCGTTTTAGGCTCAAAAGAAACGCAAGTTTGGTTTTCGATCTTTGTATTCTCCTTTATGGGTTTTATCGCCCAAAGTATCTCAAGTGTGACACTTTTGGTCAACAAACACCAAAAGTTTGTCAAATGCCCCACCAAAACAAGTTTTGAGCCCAACTGGTCGTTTTAGGCCCAAATGAAACGCAAGTGTGGTTTTTGATCTTTGTAATCTCCTTTTTAGATTTTAGCGCCCAAAGTATCTCAAGTGTGATACTTTTGGGCAACAAACAACAAAAGTTTTTCAAATGCCCCACCAAAACAAGTGTTAAGCCTAATTGCTCGTTTTAGGCCCAAAAGAAACGCATGTTTGGTTTTTGATCTTTGTAATTTCCTTTTTAGGTTTTAGCGCCCAAAGTATCTCAAGTATGATACTTTTGGTCAACAAACACCAAAAATTTGTCAAATGCCCCACAAAAACAAGTTTTAAGCCCTATTGCTCGTTTTAGCAACATAACGAACACAAGTTTGGTTTTCAATCTTTGTAATCTCCTATTTGGGTTTTAGCCCCCAAAGTATCTCAAGTGTGATACTTTTGGTCAAAAAACACCAAAATATTGTGAAATACCCCACCAAAACAATTTTTAAGCCCAATTGCTCGTTTTAGGCTCAAAAGAAACGCAAGTTTGGTTTTCGATCTTTGTATTCTCCTTTATGGGTTTTATCGCTCAAAGTATCTCAAGTGTGACACTTTTGGTCAACAAACACCAAAAGTTTGTCAAATGCCCCACCAAAACAAGTTTTAAGCCCAATTGCTCAATTTAGCAACATAGGAAACGCAGGTCTCGTTTTTTATCTTTGTAATCTCCTTTTCGGGATTTAGCGCCCAAAGTATCTCAAGTGTGATACTTTTGGTCAACAAACTCCAAAAGTTTGTCAAATGCCCCACCAAAACAAGTTTTAAGCCCAATTCCTCGTTTTAGGCCCAAAAGAAAGGCAAGTTTGATTTTTGATCTTTGTAATCTCCTTTTTGGGTTTTAGCGCCCAAAGTATCTCAAGTGTGATACTTTTGGGCAACAAACAACAAAAGTTTTTCAAATGCCCCACCAAAACAAGTTTTAAGCCCAATTGCTCGTTTTAGGCCCAAAAGAAACGCATGTTTGGTTTTTTATCTTTGTAATTTTCTTTTTGGGTTTTAGCGCCCAAAGTATATCAAGTGTCATACTTTTGGGCAACAAACACCAAAAGTCTCTCAACCGACCCACCAAAACAAGTTTTACGCCCAATTGCTCGTTTTAGCAACATAAGGAACGCAAGTTCGGTTTTTGATCTTTGTAATCTCCTTTTTGGGTTTTAGCGCCCAAAGTATCTCAAGTGTGATACTTTTGGGCAACAAACACCAAAAGTTTCTCAAATGCCCCACCAAAACAAGTTTTAAGCCCAACTGGTCGTTTTAGGCCCAAATGAAACGCAAGTGTGGTTTTTGATCTTTGTAATCTCCTTTTTAGATTTTAGCGCCCAAAGTATCTCAAGTGTGATACTTTTGGGCAACATACACCAAAAGTTTGTCAAATGCCCCACCAAAACAAGTTTTAAGCCCAATTCCTCGTTTTAGGCCCAAAAGAAATGCAAGTTTGATTTTTGATCTTTGTAATCTCCTTTTGGGGTTTTAGCGCCCAAAGTATCTCAAGTGTGATACTTTTGGGCAACAAACAACAAAAGTTTTTCAAATGCCCCACCAAAACAAGTTTTAAGCCCAATTGCTCGTTTTAGGCCCAAAAGAAACGCATGTTTGGTTTTTTATCTTTGTAATTTTCTTTTTGGGTTTTAGCGCCCAAAGTATATCAAGTGTCATACTTTTGGGCAACAAACACCAAAAGTCTCTCAACCGACCCACCAAAACAAGTTTTACGCCCAATTGCTCGTTTTAGCAACATAAGGAACGCAAGTTCGGTTTTTGATCTTTGTAATCTCCTTTTTGGGTTTTAGTGCCCAAAGTATCTCAAGTGTGATACTTTTGGGCAACAAACACCAAAAGTTTCTCAAATGCCCCACCAAAACAAGTTTTAAGCCCAACTGGTCGTTTTAGGCCCAAATGAAACGCAAGTGTGGTTTTTTATCTTTGTAATCTCCTTTTTAGATTTTAGCGCCCAAAGTATCTCAAGTGTGATACTTTTGGGCAATAAACAACAAAAGTTTTTCAAATGCCCCACCAAAACAAGTGTTAAGCCTAATTGCTCGTTTTAGGCCCAAAAGAAACGCATGTTTGGTTTTTTATCTTTGTAATTTCCTTTTTAGGTTTTAGCGCCCAAAGTATCTCAAGTATGATACTTTTGGTCAACAAACACCAAAATTTTGTCAAATGCCCCACAAAAACAAGTTTTAAGCCCTATTGCTCGTTTTAGCAACATAACGAACACAAGTTTGGTTTTCAATCTTTGTAATCTCCTATTTGGGTTTTAGCCCCCAAAGTATCTCAAGTGTGATACTTTTGGTCAAAAAACACCAAAATTTTGTGAAATACCCCACCAAAACAATTTTTAAGCCCAATTGCTCGTTTTAGGCCCAAAAGAAATGCAAGTTTGGTTTTCGATCTTTGTATTCTCCTTTTTGGGTTTTAGCGCTCAAAGTATCTCAAGTGTGACACTTTTGGTCAACAAACACCAAAAGTTTGTCAAATGCCCCACCAAAACAAGTTTTGAGCCCAATTGCTCAATTTAGCAACATAGGAAACACAGGTCTCGTTTTTTATCTTTGTAATCTCCTTTTTGGGATTTAGCGCCGAAAGTATCTCAAGTGTGATACTTTTGGTCAACAAACACCAAAAGTTTGTCAAATGCCCCACCAAAACAAGTTTTAAGCCCAATTGCTCGTTTTAGCAACATAAGGAACACAAGTTTGGTTTTCGATCTTTGTAATCTCCTTTTTGGGTTTTAGCGCCCAAAGTATCTCAAGTGTGATACTTTTGGGCAACAAACAACAAAAGTTTTTCAAATGCCCCACCAAAACAAGTTTTAAGCCCAATTGCTCGTTTTAGGCCCAAAAGAAACGCATGTTTGGTTTTTTATCTTTGTAATTTTCTTTTTGGGTTTTAGCGCCCAAAGTATATCAAGTGTCATACTTTTGGGCAACAAACACCAAAAGTCTCTCAACCGACCCACCAAAACAAGTTTTACGCCCAATTGCTCGTTTTAGCAACATAAGGAACGCAAGTTCGGTTTTTGATCTTTGTAATCTCCTTTTTGGGTTTTAGCGCCCAAAGTATCTCAAGTGTGATACTTTTGGGCAACAAACACCAAAAGTTTCTCAAATGCCCCACCAAAACAAGTTTTAAGCCCAACTGGTCGTTTTAGGCCCAAATGAAACGCAAGTGTGGTTTTTGATCTTTGTAATCTCCTTTTTAGATTTTAGCGCCCAAAGTATCTCAAGTGTGATACTTTTGGGCAACATACACCAAAAGTTTGTCAAATGCCCCACCAAAACAAGTTTTAAGCCCAATTCCTCGTTTTAGGCCCAAAAGAAATGCAAGTTTGATTTTTGATCTTTGTAATCTCCTTTTGGGGTTTTAGCGCCCAAAGTATCTCAAGTGTGATACTTTTGGGCAACAAACAACAAAAGTTTTTCAAATGCCCCACCAAAACAAGTTTTAAGCCCAATTGCTCGTTTTAGGCCCAAAAGAAACGCATGTTTGGTTTTTTATCTTTGTAATTTTCTTTTTGGGTTTTAGCGCCCAAAGTATATCAAGTGTCATACTTTTGGGCAACAAACACCAAAAGTCTCTCAACCGACCCACCAAAACAAGTTTTACGCCCAATTGCTCGTTTTAGCAACATAAGGAACGCAAGTTCGGTTTTTGATCTTTGTAATCTCCTTTTTGGGTTTTAGTGCCCAAAGTATCTCAAGTGTGATACTTTTGGGCAACAAACACCAAAAGTTTCTCAAATGCCCCACCAAAACAAGTTTTAAGCCCAACTGGTCGTTTTAGGCCCAAATGAAACGCAAGTGTGGTTTTTGATCTTTGTAATCTCCTTTTTAGATTTTAGCGCCCAAAGTATCTCAAGTGTGATACTTTTGGGCAACAAACAACAAAAGTTTTTCAAATGCCCCACCAAAACAAGTGTTAAGCCTAATTGCTCGTTTTAGGCCCAAAAGAAACGCATGTTTGGTTTTTTATCTTTGTAATTTCCTTTTTAGGTTTTAGCGCCCAAAGTATCTCAAGTATGATACTTTTGGTCAACAAACACCAAAATTTTGTCAAATGCCCCACAAAAACAAGTTTTAAGCCCTATTGCTCGTTTTAGCAACATAACGAACACAAGTTTGGTTTTCAATCTTTGTAATCTCCTATTTGGGTTTTAGCCCCCAAAGTATCTCAAGTGTGATACTTTTGGTCAAAAAACACCAAAATTTTGTGAAATACCCCACCAAAACAATTTTTAAGCCCAATTGCTCGTTTTAGGCCCAAAAGAAACGCAAGTTTGGTTTTCGATCTTTGTATTCTCCTTTTTGGGTTTTAGCGCTCAAAGTATCTCAAGTGTGACACTTTTGGTCAACAAACACCAAAAGTTTGTCAAATGCCCCACCAAAACAAGTTTTGAGCCCAATTGCTCAATTTAGCAACATAGGAAACACAGGTCTCGTTTTTTATCTTTGTAATCTCCTTTTTGGGATTTAGCGCCGAAAGTATCTCAAGTGTGATACTTTTGGTCAACAAACACCAAAAGTTTGTCAAATGCCCCACCAAAACAAGTTTTAAGCCCAATTCCTCGTTTTAGGCCCAAAAGAAATGCAAGTTTGATTTTTGATCTTTGTAATCTCCTTTTGGGGTTTTAGCGCCCAAAGTATCTCAAGTGTGATACTTTTGGGCAACAAACAACAAAAGTTTTTCAAATGCCCCACCAAAACAAGTTTTAAGCCCAATTGCTCGTTTTAGGCCCAAAAGAAACGCATGTTTGGTTTTTTATCTTTGTAATTTTCTTTTTGGGTTTTAGCGCCCAAAGTATATCAAGTGTCATACTTTTGGGCAACAAACACCAAAAGTCTCTCAACCGACCCACCAAAACAAGTTTTACGCCCAATTGCTCGTTTTAGCAACATAAGGAACGCAAGTTCGGTTTTTGATCTTTGTAATCTCCTTTTTGGGTTTTAGCGCCCAAAGTATCTCAAGTGTGATACTTTTGGGCAACAAACACCAAAAGTTTCTCAAATGCCCCACCAAAACAAGTTTTAAGCCCAACTGGTCGTTTTAGGCCCAAATGAAACGCAAGTGTGGTTTTTGATCTTTGTAATCTCCTTTTTAGATTTTAGCGCCCAAAGTATCTCAAGTGTGATACTTTTGGCCAACATACACCAAAAGTTTGTCAAATGCCCCACCAAAACAAGTTTTAAGCCCAATTCCTCGTTTTAGGCCCAAAAGAAATGCAAGTTTAATTTTTGATCTTTGTAATCTCCTTTTGGGGTTTTAGCGCCCAAAGTATCTCAAGTGTGATACTTTTGGGCAACAAACAACAAAAGTTTTTCAAATGCCCCACCAAAACAAGTTTTAAGCCCAATTGCTCGTTTTAGGCCCAAAAGAAACGCATGTTTGGTTTTTTATCTTTGTAATTTTCTTTTTGGGTTTTAGCGCCCAAAGTATATCAAGTGTCATAGTTTTGGGCAACAAACACCAAAAGTCTCTCAACCGACCCACCAAAACAAGTTTTACGCCCAATTGCTCGTTTTAGCAACATAAGGAACGCAAGTTCGGTTTTTGATCTTTGTAATCTCCTTTTTGGGTTTTAGTGCCCAAAGTATCTCAAGTGTGATACTTTTGGGCAACAAACACCAAAAGTTTCTCAAATGCCCCACCAAAACAAGTTTTAAGCCCAACTGGTCGTTTTAGGCCCAAATGAAACGCAAGTGTGGTTTTTGATCTTTGTAATCTCCTTTTTAGATTTTAGCGTCCAAAGTATCTCAAGTGTGATACTTTTGGGCAACAAACAACAAAAGTTTTTCAAATGCCCCACCAAAACAAGTTTTAAGCCTAATTGCTCGTTTTAGGCCCAAAAGAAACGCATGTTTGGTTTTTGATCTTTGTAATTTCCTTTTTAGGTTTTAGCGCCCAAAGTATCTCAAGTATGATACTTTTGGTCAACAAACACCAAAAATTTGTCAAATGCCCCACCAAAACAAGTTTTAAGCCCCGTTTCTCGTTTAGCAACATAAGAAACGCAGGTGTAGTTTTTGATCTTTGTAATCTCCTTTTTGGGATTTAGCGCCTAAAGTATCTCAATTATGATACCTTTGGTCAATAAACACCAAAAGTTTGTCAAATGCCCCACCAAAACCAGTTTTAAGCCCAATTGCTCGTTTTAGGCCCAAAGGAAACGCAAGTTTGACTTTTGATCTTTGTAATCTTCTTTTTGGGTTTTAGCGCCCTAAGTATCTCAAGTGTGATACTTTTGGGCAACATACACCAAAAGTTTGTCAAATGCCCCACCAAAACAAGTTTTAAGCCCAATTCCTCGTTTTAGGCCCAAAAGAAACGCAAGTTTGGTTTTTGATCTTTGTAATCTCCTTTTGGGGTTATAGCGCCCAAAGTATCTCAAGTGTGATACTTTTGGGCAACAAACAACAAAAGTTTTTCAAATGCCCCACCAAAACAAGTTTTAAGCCCAATTGCTCGTTTTAGGCCCAAAAGAAACACATGTTTGGTTTTTTATCTTTGTAATTTCCTTTTTGGGTTTTAGCGCCCAAAGTATATCAAGTGTCATACTTTTGGGCAACAAACACCAAAATTCTCTCAACCCACCCACCAAAACAAGTTTTAAGCCCAATTGCTCGTTTTAGCAACATCAGCAAGTTCGATTTTTGATCTTTGTAATCTCCTTTTTGGGTTTTTGTGCCCAAAGTATCTCAAGTGTGATACTTTTGGGCAACAAACACCAAAAGTTTCTCAAATGATCCACGACAACAAGTTTTAATCCTAATTTCTCATTTTAGAAACATAAGGAATGCAAGTTCCGTTTTTGATCTTTGTAATTTCCTTTTTGGTTTTTTGGCGCCCAAAGTATCTCAAGTGTGATGCTTTTGGTCAACAAACACCAAAAGTTTGCCAAATGCCCCACCAAAACAAGTTTTAAGTCTAATTGCTCATTTTAGCAACATAAGAAACGCAGGTCTGGTTTTTGATCTTTGTAATATCCTTTTTGGGATTTAGCGCCCAAAGTATCTCAAGTGTGATACTTTTGGTCAACAAACACCAAAGGTTTGTCAAATGCCCCACCAAAACATGTTTTAATCCCAATTGCTTGTTTTAGCAACATAACGAACACAAGTTTTGTTTTCAATCTTTGTAATCTCCTTTTTGGGTTTTAGAGCCCAAAGCATCTCAAGTGTGATACTTTTGGTCAAAAAACACCAAAAGTTTTTCAAATGCCCCACCAAAACAAGTTTTAAGCCCAATTGCTCGTTTTAGAAACATAAGGAACGCAAGTTCGGTTTTTGATCTTTGTAATCTCCTTTTTGGGTTTTAGCGCCCAAAGTATCTCAAATGTGATACTTTTGGGCAACAAACACCAAAAGTTTTTCAAATGCCCCACCAAAACACGTTTTAAGCCCAATTGGTCGTTTTAGGCCCAAATGAAACGCAAGTTTGATTTCTGATATTTGTAATCTCCTTTTTGGGTTTTAGCGCCCAAAATATCTCAAGTGTGATACTTTTGGTCAACAAACTCCAAAAGTTTGTCAAATGCCCCACCAAAACAAGTTTTAAGCCCAATTGCTCGTTTTAGCAACAAAACGAACACAAGTTTGGTTTTCTATCTTTGTAATCTCCTTTTAGGGTTTTAGCGCCCAAAGTATCTCAAGTGTCATACTTTTGGTCAAAAAACACCAAAATTTTGTGAAAAGCACCACCAAAACAAGTTTTAAGCCCAATTGCTCGTTTTAGGCCCAAAAGAAACGCAACTTTGGTTTTCGATCTTTGTAATCTCCTTTTTGGCATTTAGCATCCAAAGTATCTCAAGTGTGACACTTTTGCTCAACAAACACCAAAAGTTTGTCAAATGCCCCACAAAAACAAGTTTTGAGCCCAATTGCTCCATTTAGCAACATAAGAAACGCAGGTCTGGTTTTTGATCTTTGTAATCTCCTTTTTGAGATTTTGCGCCCAAAGTATCTCAAGTGTGATACTTTTGGGCAACAAACACCAAAAGTTTTTCAAATGCCCCACCAAAACAAGTTTTAAGCCCAATTTGTCGATTTTGGCCAAAATGAAACACAAGTTTGGTTTTTGATCTTTGTAATCTCCTTTTTCTGAGTTTTTGCGCCCAAAGAATCTCAAGGGTGATACTTTTGGTCAACAAACACCAAAAGTTTGTCAAATGCACCACCAAAACAAGTTTTAAGCCCAATTGCCTGTTTTAGCAACATAAGGAACACAAGTTCGGTTTTCAATTTTTGTAATCTTCTTTTTGGGTTTTAGCGCCCAAAGCATCTCAAGTGTGATACTTTTGGTCAAAAAAGACTAAAGGTTTTTCAAATGCCCCACCAAAACAAGTTTTAAGCCCAATTGGTCTTTTTAGGCCCAAATGAAACACAAGTTTTGTTTTTGATCTTTATAATCTCCTTTTTGGGTTTGAGCGCCCAAAGTATCTCAAGTGTGATACTTTTGTGCAACAAACAACAAAAGTTTTTCAAATGGCCCACCAAAACAAGTTTTAAGCCCAATTACTCGTTTTAGGCCCAAAAGAAACGCAAGTTTGGATTTTGATCTTTGTAATCTCCTTTTTGGGTTTTAGCTCCCAAAGTATCTCAAGTGTGATACTTTTGGTCAACAAACACCGAAAGTTTGTCAAATGCCCCACCAAAACAAGTTTTAAGGCCAATTGCTCGTTTTAGCAACATAAGGAACGCAAGTTCAGTTTTTGATCTTTGTAATCTCCTTTTTGGGTTTTTGGCGCCGAAAGTATCTCAAGTGTGATACTTTTGGGCAACAAACACCAAAAGTATCTCAAATGATCCACGACAACAAGTTTTAAGCCTAATTTCTCATTTTAGAAACATAAGGAATGCAAGTTCGGTTTTTGATCTTTGTAATCTCCTTTTTGGTTTTTTGGCTCCCAAAGTATCTCAAGTGTGATACTTTTCGGCAACAAACAACAAAAGATTTTCAAATGCCCCACCAAAACAAGTTTTAAGCCCAATTGCTCGTTTTAGGCCCAAAAGAAACGCATGTTTGGTTTTTTATCTTTGTAATTTCCTTTTTGGGTTTTAGCGCCCAAAGTATCTCAAGTGTGATACTTTTGGGCAACAAACACCAAAAGTCTCTCGACCGACCCACCAAAACAAGTTTTAAGCCCAATTGCTCGTTTTAGCAACATAAGGCACGCAAGTTCGGTTTTTTATCTTTGTAATCTCCTTTTTGAGTTTTTGGCGCCCAAAGTATCTCAAGTGTGATACTTTTGGTCAACAAACACCAAAAGTTTGTCAAATGCCCCACCAAAACAAGTTTTAAGCCCAATGCTCGTTTTAGCAACATAAGAAACGCAGGTCTGGTTTTTGATCTTTGTAATCTCCTTTTTGGGATTTAGCGCCCAAAGTATCTCAAGTGTGATACTTTTTTGTCAACAAACACCAAAGGTTTGTAAAATGCCCCACCAAAACATGTTTTAAGCCCAATTTCTCGTTTTAGCAACATAACGAACACAAGTTTGGTTTTCAATCTTTGTAATCTCCTTTTTGGGTTTTAGCGCCCAAAACCTCTCAAATGTGATACTTTTGGTCAAAAAACACCAAAAGATTTTCAAATGCCCCACCAAAACAAGTTTTAAGACCAATTGCTCGTTTTAACAACATAAGGAACGCAAGTTCGGTTTTTGATCTTTGTAATCTCCTTTTTGGGTTTTAGCGCCCAAAGTATCTCAAGTGTGATACTTTTGGGCAACAAACACCAAAAGTTTCTCAAATGATCTACGACAACAAGTTTTAAGCCTAATTTCTCATTTTAGAAACATAAGGAATGCAAGTTCGGTTTTTGATCTTGGTAATCTCCTTTTTGGTTTTTTGGCGCCCAAAGTATCTCAAGTGTGATACTTTTGGTCAACAAACACCAAAAGTTTGTCAAATGCCCCACCAAAACAAGTTTTAAGGCCAATTGCTCGTTTTAGCAACATAAGGAACGCAAGTTCAGTTTTTGATCTTTGTAATCTCCTTTTTGGGTTTTTGGCGCCCAAAGTATCTCAAGGGTGATACTTTTGGGCAACAAACACCAAAAGTTTCTCAAATGATCCACGACAACAAGTTTTAAGCCTAATTTCTCATTTTAGAAACATAAGGAATGCAAGTTCGGTTTTTGATCTTTGTAATCTCTTTTTTGGTTTTTTGATGCCCAAAGTATCTCAAGTGTGATACTTTTCGGCAACAAACAACAAAAGATTTTCAAATGCCCCACCAAAACAAGTTTTAAGCCCAATTGCTCGTTTTAGGCCCAGAAGAAACGCATGTTTGGTTTTTTATCTTTGTAATCTCCTTTTTGGGTTTTAGCGCCCAAAGTATCTCAAGTGTGATACTTTTGGGCAACACACACCAAAAGTTTCTCAAATGATCTACGACAACAAGTTTTAAGCCTAATTTCTCATTTTAGAAACATAAGGAGTGCAAGTTCGGTTTTTGATCTTGGTAATCTCCTTTTTGGTTTTTTGGCTCCCAATGTATCTCAAGTGTGATACTTTTGGTCAACAAACACCAAAAGTTTGTCAAATGCCCCACCAAAACAAGTTTTAAGCCCAATTGCTCGTTTTAGCAACATAAGAAACGCAGGTCTGGTTTTTGATCTTTGTAATCTCCTTTTTGGGATTTAGCGCCCAAAGTATCTCAAGTGTGATACTTTTGTGCAACAAACAACAAAAGTTTTTCAAATGCCCCACCAAAACATGTTTTAAGCCCAATTACTCGTTTTAGGCCCAAAAGAAACGCAAGTTTGGTTTTTGATCTTTGTAATCTCCTATTTGGGTTTTAGCTCCCAAAGTATCTCAAGTGTGATACTTTTGGTCAACAAACACCAAAAGTTTGTCAAATGCCCCACCAAAACAAGTTTTAAGGCCAATTGCTCGTTTTAGCAACATAAGGAACGCAAGTTCAGTTTTTGATCTTTGTAATCTCCTTTTTGGGTTTTTGGCGCCCAAAGTATCTCAAGTGTGATACTTTTGGGCAACAAACACCAAAAGTTTCTCAAATGATCCACGACAACAAGTTTTAAGCCTAATTTCTCATTTTAGAAACATAAGGAATGCAAGTTCGGTTTTTGATCTTTGTAATCTCCTTTTTGGTTTTTTGGTGCCCAAAGTATCTCAAGTGTGATACTTTTCAGCAACAAACAACAAAAGATTTTCAAATGCCCCACCAAAACAAGTTTTAAGTCCAATTGCTCGTTTTAGGCCCAGAAGAAACGCATGTTTGGTTTTTTATCTTTGTAATTTCCTTTTTGGGTTTTAGCGCCCAAAGTATCTCAAGTGTGATACTTTTGGGCAACAAACACCAAAAGTCTCTCGACCGACCCACCAAAACAAGTTTTAAGCCCAATTGCTCGTTTTAGCAACATAAGAAACCCAGGTCAGGTATTTCATCTTTGTAATCTCCTTTTTGGGATTTAGCGCCCAAAGTATCTCAAGTGTGATACTTTTGGTCAACAAACACCAAAAGTTTGTCAAATGCCCCACCAAAACAAGTTTTAAGCCCAATGCTCGTTTTAGCAACATAAGAAACGCAGGTCTGGTTTTTGATCTTTGTAATCTCCTTTTTGGGGTTTAGCGCCTAAAGTATCTCAAGTGTGATACGTTTTAGTCAACAAACACCAAAGGTTTGTCAAATGCCCCACCAAAACATGTGTTAAGCCCAATTGCTCATTTTAGCAACGTAACGAACACAAGTTTGGTTTTCAATCTTTGTAATCTCCTTTTTGGGTTTTAGCGCTCAAAGCCTCTCAAGTGTGATACTTTTGGTCAAAAAACATCAAAAGTTTTTCAAATGCCCCACCAAAACAAGTTTTAAGACCAATTGCTCGTTTTAGCAACATAAGGAACGCAAGTTCTGAAATGTGTGGCTGTCACCCAAGAGGGGGGGGTGAATTGGGTGAGGGAATAAAAACTTAAACTCTTTTCCGAAAGACTGCTTGTGCTTGGTGATGATAATAATAAGTAATGGTATGCACAAGTCAGTATGTTATGTGATGCAAAATAGAATGTTTAAATGTAAATTTATGCACACATAAATTTATCCTGGTTCAGTCACCCAGACCTACATCCAGTCCCCAGGCTACACCTGAGATTTCCAATCCACTATTCTTGTTTAAACCGGGCACAAGAGAAGCCTTTACACTTTAGGTTTTACGAACACGGGTTCACCTAACAACCCACAGGTTTTGCTAACGGCTAACCTGCAAACCTAACCGCAAGTTTTACGGGATCACTTGCAACCTTTACAACCGCAAGTTTTGCGGGCTCACTTGCAACCTATACAGCTCCCCCTCACACCTAGAAGGGTTCAGTCTTTACAGACAATGATTTAACAATGATTACAATATTGTTCTTCAAGCGACAAGCTTTAGAACAGGTTTGATAGGATGTTCACTCTATGAACTGATTGTGCTAAACACTTAAGCTCAACTAATTGGGTTCACTCAATGAACAAATTATGTTACTCACTTAGGTACAATGATTGCTCTCCACTAATTTTCTCTAAGAGTATTACAACTTTATAATCAGAGAGTAGAAGATGAGAAGGATATTTCAGATAGTAGGCTTGAGCTTCTTCATTCTATTTCTCTTGCTTATCAAACTCATGAAGCTCTCTCTTCAGAAATGAAGAATATCTCCTTTTATACCAGCCTCTGATTATCCAACCGTTGGAGAGGCAATAAGGCCGTTTGAATATAGCCGTTGGGGCCTTGTTTACGTTGTCCTCATTAATGCACAACAGGGTTGACTTTGCTTTATCTGAAAAGGTGCTCTGACCAGCTGTTCTGTCAACACTGTTCTGACAACACTGTTCTGGCAAAAGTCGTTCTGACATCTATACACTGTACGGTCTGACTCTTGCTTGTTGTCAGATGAGGACTTCGTTCCTCAAGCATAAGTCCAGGATGCTAAGAGACTTACTATCGGAAGCTCTCTTGCTATCTGAAGTGAAGCTCGTGGACTCTATCATTCTATTTGCTATCACATAGAGGAACTTCGTCTTCCAAGCATTTGTCCATGAATGATAAGAGCGCTTTGCTATTGGATGCTTTCTTGCTATCAGAAGCTCTCTTATGGACTCTGACTCTTGTGGGTAGTATGAGCTTTGACAGCTTGAATGAATCTTCAGATTATGTTCTCCTTATCTCTCATACTCCTCATGCTTGGTAGGTAACAATGTTGTTTGAATATCTGTTAACCTCTTGTTACCGTTGGGAAGTACATCTTCTTAAACGCTCCATTAAAGCTTAGCAGGGTTGACTTGCTTTATCTCTGAAAAGCAATTCTAACCACTCTGCTCTGACAACATCATACTGACTTCTGAGCATATGTACTTCTGACTCTTGTAATCCAGCCGACGGATGATCATCGTGCATCGTTCATTGTTCATCCGGAAGCGGCAGTCTTGCTCTGCAAGAGTTAGTCTCTGAATTCCAGTGCCAAGAGTATTTGCATCCGGAAGCTCATTTGCATCCGGAAGTAAAACTAAGTTCTGCACATACTTGTTAGTCCAACAGAGTAATATATATAATCAAGTATAGTAGGAACTATACATGCTGTGGGAAGCTTGTTTGCTATGGGAAGCATTCTTACTTAGACTATGTTCTGACTTAGTGTATTGTCTACTGACGCTAGGGGATGTCTATTCCAATAGTCAGCGTAAGTCTCGTTATTTTACTCTAAGTCTTCCGGAAGCGATTCTGCATCCGGTTGTATTCTAACTTGGGATTTGATTTTAGTCTAATTCTTCCTAAGTGACTTAGTGTGTTATTTACTCATGCTATGGGATGTGTAGTATAACAACACATAATCACATGCAGTGGGAGTTCAATTGTCTTAAGGAAGCTCTCTTACTTCAGGAAGCAATTCCACATCCGGAAGTACTCCTACTGAACGTTGAGTTATGATCATATTATACTCACTGACGCTCAGTGTTACCTAAGCCAACAGTCAGCGCTAGTCACTAAGCAATCGGAAGCAAATATACATTCGGTTGCATCTTAACTTAGTCTCAAGGGTTTTGTACATCTAATGCTCCTAGACTGAGTTATGACTAAGTGAAGTGCTTGCTGTCGCTGGGGGATGAGACATTCATCCGCGAACGCTAGTCCTAGTCCATCCGGAAGTGATTCCGCATCCGGTTGTGATTCCGCTGTGGGATGAGTCTTTCATCCGTGAGCGCTAGTCTTAATTCATCCGGAAGTGAATCCGCATCCGGTTGTGACTTAACTTAGGATTCAGTGTTAGCAATCTAGACTGGGTTCTAACCAAGTGTCTCACTTGCTTCCGCTTGCGTCCCCTATGGGATGTGTACTCCATCCGCGAGCGCTAGTGCTAATACTTCCGGAAGTGATCTTGCATTCGCAAGTGATCTAACTTAGGATTCTAACCATGTCATCTAATCCTTCCTAAGTGTTGATTATGTTCTTTTAAGTACTAGACCATATCATACCTTAGTCACCATCAAAACTTAAGATTCTAACATTCTCCCCCTTTTTGATGATGACAAACCCATAGATGACTAGAGAACATAATTAAACTTAGATCACTCCCAGAGCTATATTTCTTTCCCCAGTTCTCTCCCCAGATATCTAGACATCTCATGTCTCATGTCTCATCTCTAGACATCTCATGTCTCATCTCTAGCTAGACATATTATATCTCATCTCATGTCTCATCTCTAGACATCTCATGTCTCATGTCTCATCTCTAGACATCTCATGTCTCATGTCTCATCTCTAGACATCTCATGTCTCATCTCTAGCTAGACATCTTATATCTCATCTCATGTCTCATCTCTAGACATCTCATGTCTCATCTCTCTCCCCCTTTTGGCTTCATCAAAATTCAACAAGTGCAAGCTAGCCTTAGGGATGGGGATACTTCTATCCTTCTCCTAGGAATGGGCTTTCTACCTAATATTTCTCCCTATGTATCGTTAATAAAGATTTGTTCTAGACTATTCAATACAACGTACGAGAATTAACAAGGGACAACAATAATGATTCATGATCCTAAATGATTGTATTCTCCCTAAACATTATGTAGGATAGCTAAACAGTGTGAGACAAAAAGAAGAAAATATTGATTCAGTATTCTAAGTGAGTTTACTCTCCCTAACCATTATGCAAGATAACAGAACATGTTTTGCAAGGATTAAGTCTAGATCAAAACATACAAAAACAGTTCTCTTTTTAAAGGTGAAAATTCTTTTCAAATATAAAAGACATCAAAAGTAATTTTGACCCTCTCGAAACGATTAACATGATATCAAAATAATTTTGGTGCGTTTAAAATGATGATTATGATATCAAATGAAAATTTGTGATTTTAAATTCGTGATACCAAATGAAATCAAATGAAATATGTGAGTTTGAACTTGTGATATCAAATGAAATGATTGAATGCCAAGTGAAATTTGTGATACCATATGAAATGAAACCAAATCAAATGAAATTTGTGAGTTTAAAATGCCAAAAGTAATTTCCAAACAAATTGCATCACAGCATCTCAAGAGTTTATTATCGATGACAGCATGTAACTCTCTATTTTCAAGGGATCATTATCAAGTAATGTCCATCTACTTCTCTTCTATATTAAGATTAATCATCACAAGATCAAGAAAAGAAGCATATAAGAGAGGTATGTTATCAATTACTTTCCAGCGTGTCATATAAAGGATACAGATGTGTGAGCTGGGATGATTTTCTAAGACAGTGAATGATTTTGAAGTCAATGCAGATTGAGAAAAACATCCTAAATTGACACCCTTACCAATGCCATGTATGCATCATATATAAGAGATGGTAAGGTGTAGATGTTACCACAGATGAGGAATCCTCATACTCTATTAGACTCATGAATCTGAATCATACGCAGATAAGCATGCTTCCTGACATCTTCAAGAGGTGTGCTATCTCAAGTGGAAACCCCTAGCGCAAGTGCTTTGATGATTCGCTTCGGCAAGCTGAGCTACAACCACAAGCAGACATGACTGGGCAGTCACTCTACTCTTCCCATGGTTCAATAGTTGGCCTGCTATCGAAGGCGCTGATTGTTGCGAAAGCAACCTTGCTCAAACTTGATGATTGGTCCTGCATGTGCTTGAGGAAACAAGTGCTTCCTGATGGTCAGTGAAAGAACTTAAGATTTAACATTGGAGACCATCCTCAGGACATTCAAGTCAATCTGTGTTAATCAGCACAAGTTAATAATTTTAAGAAATCATGCTTGCTAATTGGTTTAAGAAAATATGAGCAATGATTATGTGAAAACTAATTTTGAAATTGTCTACACGTTCACATAGTTTCACTATCAAGACATGAACTCTATTTATACTCTCATAGATAAATATCAATGTGATAGTACAAAGAGTATCAAACAGGTGGCATATTTTCAGTTTCATAAGCAAGTATAGTTCAATAAATATGCCTCAAGGATGTTCATGTTAGATCATGAAGACATGTGAATTATTCACACAATGAAATTTTGAAAAATCTTCATCCTCACGAAAATGAAATACTGGAAATCTTCATGCTCACAGAATAGTTTGATTTTAAGACTAAATCCGGTTTACAAAAACAACCAAATTTCAGCATATGATTACGAGAATAATTTCCAAATATTAGCTCAAGTTCTTCTAGATATGCTCAGTGTGATCTCATTGTTCTTAGGATATCAACAAGCTTGAAATTAATACAGATTATAGCATGCTTGTGATACTATGCCATGTTTTACAGATCTAGCAGAGTTTAATTCAAGGCATTTCCTAAGATTTCTAATGCATGTCAGACAAGAGAGAGACTATCCATTAAATTTCACAACAGAATGTGTAAGGGATAGAAATGCTCATGTGTATTGGCGAGAGTTTCTCAGGTTTAGTATAGCCATTCCACACATCTTGATAAGGGGCATTTTCGTTGCCATTCTCTCTT
Source organism: Mimosa pudica (assembly GCA_029929735.1). Classification (NCBI taxonomy): domain Eukaryota; kingdom Viridiplantae; phylum Streptophyta; class Magnoliopsida; order Fabales; family Fabaceae; genus Mimosa; species Mimosa pudica. The sequence continues at coordinate 10,200,500 of JAKELP010000044.1, forward strand.
GGTTATTCTCATTGTTTAAGCTTCAATAATCTGTGTCAACATTCTTAAACCACAAACTTGAACCGAGATCATTAGTAGATTGAGAACTTAAAGATGTAATTAAGAGGGATGTATTGTTCTCGAAACCATAGCTGCTTATGCAGTGAAAAACTTGATGCAAGAGATACCACATGAAATGGAAAATCAGAAATAACTTTTGAATGCTATCATGAGGTATGGTTGTCATGTAAGTTTAAAGAGGATCGGAATCTGTTTTGAAAGTTTGCATTTCAAAAAGGATCTTTCAAAAATCAAGGTGAATGCATAAACTAATTTCTTTCATGAGAGGCGCCCTTAAAAGATTTGCTAAGCATATATGAGTAAAACGATTTAGACACCATATGAAAACTCTGAAGAAGTTTTTTAGTTTTAGTGTCAAAATTCTGAAACTAGTTCTGAATCTTCTTAACAATGTCAGAAATCTTGGAACACAATGATTCAGCATGAACAAATTCAGAAGGTTTTGAAGAAAGTTCAGTTTCAAAGTGTCAGACTTCTTGAATCTGTAAAATCAGTATGCATTATATCAGAAAATGAATTTGATATGATAGGATCATTTTTACAGAAAATAAGGTCATCACAGATAAGGGAAATCATATCGGTTTCAGAGAAATAAAAGCTGTTAAGCCCATCATACATTTACTACCCAAATGATTATTCAAGTAAAGAGGAGGGTAAGAATGTTATCACCATAGCTCCATTCACATCAAGCAGTAGCTCGCTTGATTTTGGTTGGCAATGCAAGGATTCTATTTTCAGAGCAGCACCAAAATCTATGCGTGACGAATGCTTATCAAGACTTGACTAATTGTTCAGATGAGGTACAGTCCTGAGTCTTGCTGAGGCTAATAGGATGGATTGGAGCTGGTGCAGAGGGATGAATTCACTTGGTGATCACTACCACTGGCATCTCTGGCCTCTTGAACTCATACTTCATACACAGCTCTTCAATCAGATTGGGTGCTGGCGCAGACGGAGACACAGGCTCAGCAGAGGGTATCTCCGCAGGTTGATCACTCAGCGCTATCTCAAGCTTGCCTCTGTGCTAGCAGACTGTTGGGGGCACATGAATCAGATGGCTTCCCCAAGGGCGAGCCTTCCTGCTTGGGCAATCCGCTTCATTTCAATTTCCCTTCTGAGGGCAGCAGTGACATCCTGGTCAAGTCCGAGGGATGGCTATCTTAGCCTATCTCTCTCTGATTTTGCTCATGCTCCTTGTTCATTTTAGCCCATAACTCATCTAACTCTGATTGATTGATCTGGACAAGAATCTGTTGAAGCTCCAGGGGTTCTACTATGGCTTTTCAGATCAACAGTCTCACTAAATTCAACAGATCCTTCAAATGTTGATGCATCTCCTATTGTAATGGATCCGTGAGGGAGATAAACATTTTGATCTCAACCTTCAAACTGGGAAGTCTGAGTTTATCAGACAGGGTTGCTGGGGTCTTGAGGTTGGCTTGACCTAGCTTTCCCTTTTCCCTTCTTGTTCATTCAGAACATTCTTAGGATCAGCAATTGACTCTTCTTCACTGTCTGATGGCTCACCGAGGGAGGAGATCCTTTTTTTTTTAGCCAGAGTCTTCTTCACCCTTGTCTTGCTGAACCTCCGGATTGCCTTTCCTACAAAATATCAGATAGTTCCTTCCTTTTGTATCCAAGTCTGGATCTGAAGGTCAGTTTGTAGGTTATATATAATTCACATGCACTTAGAGATTACTTGCTATGTGTATGGCATGGTGAATCTATCATGACTATATGCACAAGGATATACAAGGTTTTTGATCAAGACAATCATGGACAGCATGTGGATTATGAACATTATTAATTTCTTTAAGCTTTCTTCTATTAATATAATGTTCACATCTTAGGATGCTTAATGTAAAATCTCAATAAGTCCATCTAACATCAGCATAGGAGATTTTACTATCAAATGCTTCGTTGCTAAGTGATCCCTTGCTTACCCAAGGAGATCTTCTATACTTATCCTTGGTTCGAAGCACTTTCTTCTGAGAGGTAGGATTCAAGAGCCTTTTCAATGTTGATCGAGGAATCCACTCTCTCTTGTTCTTCTCAGGATAGTTGAATGGAACTCTGTGATAGCTCATCCTTGAGACAGAACCATTGTCCCTTATGGTTGCCGACTGCTTCTTATGATTGTACCAGGGGGTTTCAGCAATTGCATCACCGCGAGTTCTCTTCTTTGGGGTAAGAGGAACTCTTGATCTTTCCTGCACAAGTAAGGCACTAGAAGGATGTTTTGGTACCCATTTGTACTTGAGTCCTACAAGGTTAGCACTGGACCTTACTTGTCCTTTAGGAATCCATACAGATTTATTTCTCTCATTTGAATTTCTTCTAAGACTGCATGTGTGAGAAATATGTCCTAATCTACCACAATAATGACAGATAATAGAATGAAAATCAAAATGAGGTTTTCTATCATTATCATGATTAGTTTTCTTTAGAAAAGCTTTTTGTTCCTTTGAAATCTCAGTTTCTTTTGAAAGCTTTTCCTTTTCCTTCAACACGTGTTTACAATCAAAACATTTTTCAAGACATGTTGAAGTTTTCCCTGCCGATAGTGGGCTAGTTATCGGAACCACTAGTTCTTTAAAAGAAACCTCGGAAAATTTGGACGTAGAAGAAGAAATTAGTTTTTCAAGTTTCCTATCTTTTTCCTTTAAGCCTAGAAGTTCTTTTGCAAGTTTACAATATTCGGTATATAACTCATTGTATGCATTTTGCAATTCAGAAAGTTCAAGTTCAGATCCAGATACCTCACTTTCTGAATCTTCTAGGCAGAAATGGATACTCTCTTCACTGAAGCCTGCTTCCTCAATATCACCTTCCAGAAGCTCATCAGTAGATGATCCACAAAGAGCACGAGTTGAGCTTTGGACAGCTGTGCTTTCAAGAGATGGGTTAGAAGCATATATCACATCAAGAGTATTCCAAATATCTCTAGCACTAGAGCAGTGTTTGATCTTCTGGAAATCATTTTCAGTTAAGCCTTTGTATAAAATTTGCATTGCTCTAATGTTTAAGGAAAACAAATTTTTCTCCTTTTCAGTCCAGTTTCCTCTTGGTTTGAAATCAAAATCATTTTCAAAAATATCCCACATTTTCAAACTAGTGGATTGTATAAAACTTTCCATTCTTGCTTTCCACCAACAAAAATCAATATTTTCTAGCACAGGTGGAATGGTATGATCAAAGCCGGAAGTGATTTTGATTGTGCCTTGTTTACTCTATGAAAAGTCAACCCTGTGCTTTTCAGATAAAGCACAGGGTTGCTTTCCACCAACAAAAATCAATATTTTAAGAATGTTCACTCTATGAACTGATTGTGCTAAACACTTAAGCTCAACTAATTGGGTTCACTCAATGAACAGATTATGTTACTCACTTAGGTACAATGATTGCTCTCCACTAATTTTCTCTAAGAGTATTACAACTTTATAATCAGAGAGTAGAAGATGAGAAGGATATTTCAGATAGTAGGCTTGAGCTTCTTCATTCTATTTCTCTTGATTATCCAACCGTTGGAGAGGCAATAAGGCCGTTTGAATATAGCCGTTGGGGCCTTGTTTACGTTGTCCTCATTAATGCACAACAGGGTTGACTTTGCTTTATCTGAAAAGGTGCTCTGACCAGCTGTTCTGTCAACACTGTTCTGACAACACTGTTCTGGCAAAAGTCGTTCTGACATCTATACACTGTACGGTCTGACTCTTGCTTGTTGTCAGATGAGGACTTCGTTCCTCAAGCATAAGTCCATATTGCTAAGAGACTTACTATCGGAAGCTCTCTTGCTATCTGAAGTGAAGCTCGTGGACTCTATCATTCTATTTGCTATCACATAGAGGAACTTCGTCTTCCAAGCACTTGTCCATGAATGATAAGAGCGCTTTGCTATTGGATGCTTTCTTGCTATCAGAAGCTCTCTTATGGACTCTGACTCTTGTGGGTAGTATGAGCTTTGACAGCTTGAATGAATCTTCAGATTATGTTCTCCTTATCTCTCATACTCCTCATGCTTGGTAGGTAACAATGTTGTTTGAATATCTGTTAACCTCTTGTTACCGTTGGGAAGTACATCTTCTTAAACGCTCCATTAAAGCTTAGCAGGGTTGACTTGCTTTATCTCTGAAAAGCAATTCTAACCACTCTGCTCTGACAACATCATACTGACTTGTGAGCATATGTACTTCTGACTCTTGTAATCCAGCTGACGGATGATCATCGTGCATCGTTCATTGTTCATCCGGAAGCGGCAGTCTTGCTCTGCAAGAGTTAGTCTCTGAATTCCAGTGCCAAGAGTATTTGCATCCGGAAGCTCATTTGCATCCGGAAGTAAAACTAAGTTCTGCACATACTTGTTAGTCCAACAGAGTAATATATATAATCAAGTATAGTAGGAACTATACATGCTGTGGGAAGCTTGTTTGCTATGGGAAACATTCTTACTTAGACTATGTTCTGACTTAGTGTATTGTCTACTGACGCTAGGGGATGTCTATTCCAATAGTCAGCGTAAGTCTCGTTATTTTACTCTAAGTCTTCCGGAAGCGATTCTGCATCCGGTTGTATTCTAACTTGGGATTTGATTTTAGTCTAATTCTTCCTAAGTGACTTAGTGTGTTATTTACTCATGCTATGGGATGTGTAGTATAACAACACATAATCACATGCAGTGGGAGTTCAATTGTCTTAAGGAAGCTCTCTTACTTCAGGAAGCAATTCCACATCCGGAAGTACTCCTACTGAACGTTGAGTTATGATCATATTATACTCACTGACGCTCAGTGTTACCTAAGCCAACAGTCAGCGCTAGTCACTAAGCAATCGGAAGCAAATATACATCCGGTTGCATCTTAACTTAGTCTCAAGGGTTTTGTACATCTAATGCTCCTAGACTGAGTTATGACTAAGTGAAGTGCTTGCTGTCGCTGGGGGATGAGACATTCATCCGCGAGCGCTAGTCCTAGTCCATCCGGAAGTGATTCCGCATCCGGTTGTGATTCCGCTATGGGATGAGTCTTTCATCCGTGAGCGCTAGTCTTAATTCATCCGGAAGTGAATCCGCATCCGGTTGTGACTTAACATAGGATTCAGTGTTAGCAATCTAGACTGGGTTCTAACCAAGTGTCTCACTTGCTTCCGCTTGCATCCCCTATGGGATGTGTACTCCATCCGCGAGCGCTAGTGGTAATACTTCCGGAAGTGATCTTGCATTCGCAAGTGATCTAACTTAGGATTCAAACCATGTCATCTAATCCTTCCTAAGTGTTGATTATGTTCTTTTAAGTACTAGACCATATCATACCTTAGTCACCATCAAAACATAAGAGTCTAACAAGTTCGGTTTTTGATCTTTGTAATCTCCTTTTTGGGTTTTAGCGCCCAAAGTATCTCAAGTGTGATACTTTTGGGCAACAAACACCAAAAGTTTCTCAAATGATCTACGACAACAAGTTTTAAGCCTAATTTCTCATTTTAGAAACATAAGGAATGCAAGTTCGGTTTTTGATCTTGGTAATCTCCTTTTTGGTTTTTTGGTGCCCAAAGTATGTCAAGTGTGATACTTTTGGTCAACAAACACCAAAAGTTTGTCAAATGCCCCACCAAAACAAGTTTTAAGCCCAATTGCTCGTTTTAGCAACATAAGAAACGCAGGTCTGGTTTTTGATCTTTGTAATCTCTTTTTTGGGATTTAGCGCCAAAAGTATCTCAGGTGTGATAGTTTTGATCAACAAACACCAAAGGTTTGTCAAATGCCCCACCAAAACATGTTTTAAGCCCAATTGCTCGTTTTAGCAACATAACCAACACAAGTTTGGTTTTCAATCTTTGTAATCTCCTTTTTGGGTTTTAGCGCCCAAAGCATCTCAAGTGTGATACTTTTGATCAAAAAACACCAAAAGTTTTTCAAATGCCCCACCAAAACAAGTTTTGAGCCCAATTGGTTGTTTTAGGCCCAAATGAAACACAAGTTTTGTTTTTTATCTTTGTAATCTCATTTTTGGGTTTCAGCGCCCAAAGTGTCTCAAGTGTGATACTTTTGTGCAACAAACAACAAAAGTTTTTCAAATGCCCCACCAAAACAAGTTTTAAGCCCAATTGCTCGTTTTAGGCCCAAAAAAAAAATGCAAGTTTGGTTTTTGATCTTTGTATTCTCCTTTTTGGGTTTTAGCGCCCAAAGTATCTAAAGTGTGATACTTTTGGTCAACAAACACCAAAACTTTGTCAAATGCCCCACCAAAACAAGTTTTAAGCCAAATTGCTCGTTTTAGCAACATAAAGAACGCAATTTCGGTTTTTGATCTTTGTAATCTCCTTTTTGGGTTTTTGGCGCCTAAAGTATCTCAAGTGTGATACTTTTGGGCAACAAAGACCAAAAGTTTTTCAAATGCCCCACCAAAACAAGTTTTAAGCCCAATTGGTCGTTTTAGGCCCAAATGAAACGCAAGTTTGGTTTTTGATTTTTGTAATCTCCTTTTTGGGTTTTAGCTTCCAAAGTATCTCAAGTGTGATACTTTTGGTCAACAAACACCAAAAGTTTGTCAAATGCACCACCAAAACAAGTTTTAAGCCCAATTGCCTGTTTTAGCAACATAAGGAACGCAAGTTCGGTTTTCAATTTTTGTAATCTCCTTTTTGGGTTTTAGCGCCCAAAGCATCTCAAGTGTGATACTTTTGGTCAAAAAAGACCAAAGGTTTTTCAAATGCCCCACCAAAACAAGTTTTAAGCCCAATTGGTCTTTTTAGGCCCAAATGACACACAAGTTTTGTTTTTGATCTTTATAATCTCCTTTTTGGGTTTCAGCGCCCAAAGTGTCGCAAGTGTGATACTTTTGTGCAACAAAAAACAAAAGTTTTTCAAATGCCCCACCAAAACAAGTTTTAAGCCCAATTGCTCGTTTTAGGCCCAAAAGAAATGCAAGTTTGGTTTTTGATCTTTGTAATCTCCTTCAAAGTATCTCAACTGTGATACTTTTGGTCAACAAACACCAAAAGTTTGTCAAATGCCCCACCAAAACAAGTTTTAAGCCCAATTGCTCGTTTTAGCAACATAAGGAATGCAAGTTCGGTTTTTGATCTTTGTAATCTCTTTTTTGGGTTTTTGGAGCCTAAAGTATCTCAAGTGTGATTCTTTTGGGCAACAAACACCAAAAGTTTTTCAAATGCCCCACCAAAACAAGTTTTAAGCCCAATTGGTCGTTTTAGGCCCAAATGAAACGCAAGTTTGGTTTTTGATCTTTGTAATCTCCTTTTTAGGTTTTAGCGCCCAAAGTATCTCAAGTGTGATACTTATGGGCAACAATCAACAAAAGTTTTTCAAATACCCCACCAAAACAAGTTGTAAGTCTAATTGCTCATTTTAGGCCCAAAAGAAACGCATGTTTGGTTTTTGATCTTTGTAATTTCCTTTTTAGGTTTTAGCGCCCAAAATATCTCAAGTGTGATACTTTTGGTCAACAAACACCAAAAGTTTGTCAAATGCCCCACCAAAACAAGTTTTAAGCCCAATTGCTCGTTTTAGCAACATAACGAACACAAGTTTGGTTTTCAATCTTTGTAATCTCCTTTTTGGGTTTTAGCGCCCAAAGCCACTCAAGTGTGATACTTTTGGTCAAAAAACACCAAAAGTTTTTCAAATGCCCCATCAAAACAAGTTTTAAGACCAATTGCTCGTTTTAGCAACATAAGGAACGCAAGTTCGGTTTTTGATCTTTGTAATCTCCTTTTTGGGTTTTAGCGCCCAAAGTATCTCAAGTGTGATACTTTTGGGCAACAAACACCAAAAGTTTCTCAAATGATCCACGACAACAAGTTTTAAGCCTAATTTCTCATTTTAGAAACATAAGGAATGCAAGTTCGGTTTTTGATCTTGGTAATCTCCTTTTTGGTTTTTTGGCGCCCAAAGTATCTCAAGTGTGATACTTTTGGTCAACAAACACCCAAAGTTTGTCAAATGCCACACCAAAACAAGTTTTAAGCCCAATTGCTCGTTTTAGCAACATAAGCAACGCAAGTCTGGTTTTTGATCTTTGTAATCTCCTTTTTAGGATTTAGCGCCCAAAGTATCTCAAGTGTGATACTTTTGGTCAACAAACACCAAAGGTTTGTCAAATGCCCCACCAAAACATGTTTTAAACCCAATTGCTCGTTTTAGCAACATAACCAACACAAGTTTGGTTTTCAATCTTTGTAATCTCGTTTTTGGGTTTTAGCGCCCAAAGCATCTCAAGTGTGATACTTTTGGTCAAAAAACACCAAAAGTTTTTCAAATGCCCCACCAAAACAAGTTTTGAGCCCAATTGGTCGTTTTAGGCCCAAATGAAACACAAGTTTTGTTTTTTATCTTTGTAATCTCGTTTTTGGGTTTCAGCGCCCAAAGTGTCCCAAGTGTGATACTTTTGTGCAACAAACAACAAAAGTTTTTCAAATGCCCCACCAAAACAAGTTTTAAGCCCAATTGCTCGTTTTAGGCCCAAAAAAAAAATGCAAGTTTGGTTTTTGATCTTTGTATTCTCCTTTTTGGGTTTTAGCGCCCAAAGTATCTAAAGTGTGATACTTTTGGTCAACAAACACCAAAACTTTGTCAAATGCCCCACCAAAACAAGTTTTAAGCCCAATTGCTCGTTTTAGCAACATAAAGAACGCAATTTCGGTTTTTGATCTTTGTAATCTCCTTTTTGGGTTTTTGGCGCCTAAAGTATCTCAAGTGTGATACTTTTGGGCAACAAAGACCAAAAGTTTTTCAAATGCCCCACCAAAACAAGTTTTAAGCCCAATTGGTCGTTTTAGGCCCAAATGAAACGCAAGTTTGGTTTTTGATTTTTGTAATCTCCTTTTTGGGTTTTAGCTTCCAAAGTATCTCAAGTGTGATACTTTTGGTCAACAAACACCAAAAGTTTGTCAAATGCACCACCAAAACAAGTTTTAAGCCCAATTGCCTGTTTTAGCAACATAAGGAACGCAAGTTCGGTTTTCAATTTTTGTAATCTCCTTTTTGGGTTTTAGCGCCCAAAGCATCTCAAGTGTGATACTTTTGGTCAAAAAAGACCAAAGGTTTTTCAAATGCCCCACCAAAACAAGTTTTAAGCCCAATTGGTCTTTTTAGGCCCAAATGACACACAAGTTTTGTTTTTGATCTTTATAATCTCCTTTTTGGGTTTCAGCGCCCAAAGTGTCGCAAGTGTGATACTTTTGTGCAACAAAAAACAAAAGTTTTTCAAATGCCCCACCAAAACAAGTTTTAAGCCCAATTGCTCGTTTTAGGCCCAAAAGAAATGCAAGTTTGGTTTTTGATCTTTGTAATCTCCTTCAAAGTATCTCAACTGTGATACTTTTGGTCAACAAACACCAAAAGTTTGTCAAATGCCCCACCAAAACAAGTTTTAAGCCCAATTGCTCGTTTTAGCAACATAAGGAATGCAAGTTCGGTTTTTGATCTTTGTAATCTCCTTTTTGGGTTTTTGGAGCCTAAAGTATCTCAAGTGTGATTCTTTTGGGCAACAAACACCAAAAGTTTTTCAAATGCCCCACCAAAACAAGTTTTAAGCCCAATTGGTCGTTTTAGGCCCAAATGAAACGCAAGTTTGGTTTTTGATCTTTGTAATCTCCTTTTTAGGTTTTAGCGCCCAAAGTATCTCAAGTGTGATACTTATGGGCAACAATCAACAAAAGTTTTTCAAATACCCCACCAAAACAAGTTGTAAGTCTAATTGCTCATTTTAGGCCCAAAAGAAACGCATGTTTGGTTTTTGATCTTTGTAATTTCCTTTTTAGGTTTTAGCGCCCAAAATATCTCAAGTGTGATACTTTTGGTCAACAAACACCAAAAGTTTGTCAAATGCCCCACCAAAACAAGTTTTAAGCCCAATTGCTCGTTTTAGCAACATAACGAACACAAGTTTGGTTTTCAATCTTTGTAATCTCCTTTTTGGGTTTTAGCGCCCAAAGCCTCTCAAGTGTGATACTTTTGGTCAAAAAACACCAAAAGTTTTTCAAATGCCCCATCAAAACAAGTTTTAAGACCAATTGCTCGTTTTAGCAACATAAGGAACGCAAGTTCGGTTTTTGATCTTTGTAATCTCCTTTTTGGGTTTTAGCGCCCAAAGTATCTCAAGTGTGATACTTTTGGGCAACAAACACCAAAAGTTTCTCAAATGATCCACGACAACAAGTTTTAAGCCTAATTTCTCATTTTAGAAACATAAGGAATGCAAGTTCGGTTTTTGATCTTGGTAATCTCCTTTTTGGTTTTTTGGCGCCCAAAGTATCTCAAGTGTGATACTTTTGGTCAACAAACACCCAAAGTTTGTCAAATGCCACACCAAAACAAGTTTTAAGCCCAATTGCTCGTTTTAGCAACATAAGCAACGCAAGTCTGGTTTTTGATCTTTGTAATCTCCTTTTTAGGATTTAGCGCCCAAAGTATCTCAAGTGTGATACTTTTGGTCAACAAACACCAAAGGTTTGTCAAATGCCCCACCAAAACATGTTTTAAACCCAATTGCTCGTTTTAGCAACATAACCAACACAAGTTTGGTTTTCAATCTTTGTAATCTCGTTTTTGGGTTTTAGCGCCCAAAGCATCTCAAGTGTGATACTTTTGGTCAAAAAACACCAAAAGTTTTTCAAATGCCCCACCAAAACAAGTTTTGAGCCCAATTGGTCGTTTTAGGCCCAAATGAAACACAAGTTTTGTTTTTTATCTTTGTAATCTCGTTTTTGGGTTTTAGCGCCCAAAGTATCTCAAGTGTGATACTTTTGAGCAACAAACAACAAAAGTTTTTCAAATGCCCCACCAAAACAAGTTTTAAGCCCAATTGCTCGTTTTAGTCCTAAAAGAAACCCATGTTTGGTTTTTTATCTTTGTAATTTCCTTTTTGGGTTTTAGCGCCCAAAGTATATAAAGTGTGATACTTTTGGGCAACAAACACCAAAAGTCTCTCAACCGACCCACCAAAACAAGTTTTAAGCCCAATTGCTCGTTTTAGCAACATAAGGAACACAAGTTCGGTTTTTTATCTTTGTAATCTCCTTTTTGGGTTTTTGGCGCCCAAAGTATCTCAAGCGTGATACTTTTGATCAAAAAACACCAAAAGTTTGTCAAATGCCCCACCAAAACAAGTTTTAAGCCCAATTGCTCGTTTTAGCAACATAAGGAACGCAAGTTCGGTTTTTGATCTTTGTAATCTCCTTTTTGGGTTTTTGGTGCCCAAAGTATCTCAAGTGTGACACTTTTGGTCAACAAACACCAAAAGTTTGTCAAATGCCCCACCAAAATAAGTTTTAAGCCCAATTGCTCGTTTTAGGCCCAAAAGAAATGCAAGTTTGGTTTTTGATCTTTGTAATCTCCTTTTTGGGTTTTAGCGCCCAAAGTATCTCAAATGTGATACTTTTGGGCAACAAACACCAAAAGTTTCTCAAATGATCCACGAGAACAAGTTTTAAGCCTAATTTCTCATTTTAGAAACATAAGGAATGCAAGTTCGGTTTTTGATCTTGGTAATCTCCTTTTTGGTTTTTTGGCGCCCAAAGTATCTCAAGTGTGATACTTTTGGTCAACAAACACCCAAAGTTTGTCAAATGCCACACCAAAACAAGTTTTAAGCCCAATAGCTCGTTTTAGCAACATAAGCAACGCAAGTCTGGTTTTTGATCTTTGTAATCTCCTTTTTAGGATTTAGCGCCCAAAGTATCTCAAGTGTGATACTTTTGGTCAACAAACACCAAAGGTTTGTCAAATGTCCCACCAAAACATGTTTTAAACCCTATTGCTCGTTTTAGCAACATAACCAACACAAGTTTGGTTTTCAATCTTTGTAATCTCGTTTTTGGGTTTTAGCGCCCAAAGCATCTCAAGTGTGATACTTTTGGTCAAAAAACACCAAAAGTTTTTCAAATGCCCCACCAAAACAAGTTTTGAGCCCAATTGGTCGTTTTAGGCCCAAATGAAACACAAGTTTTGTTTTTTATCTTTGTAATCTCGTTTTTGGGTTTCAGCGCCCAACGTGTCCCAAGTGTGATACTTTTGTGCAACAAACAACAAAAGTTTTTCAAATGCCCCACCAAAACAAGTTTTAAGCCCAATTGCTCGTTTTAGGCCTTAAAGAAATGCAAGTTTGGTTTTTGATCTTTGTAATCTCCTTTTTGGGTTTTAGCGCCCAAAGTATCTCAAGTGTGATACTTTTGGGCAACAAACAACAAAAGTTTTTCAAATGCCCCACCAAAACAAGTTTTAAGCCCAATTGCTCGTTTTAGTCCTAAAAGAAACCCATGTTTGGTTTTTTATCTTTATAATTTCCTTTTTGGGTTTTAGCGCCCAAAGTATATAAAGTGTGATACTTTTGGGCAACAAACACCAAAAGTCTCTCAACCGACCCACCAAAACAAGTTTTAAGCCCAATTGCTCGTTTTAGCAACATAAGGAACACAAGTTCGGTTTTTGATCTTTGTAATCTCCTTTTTGGGTTTTTGGCGCCCAAAGTATCTCAAGCGTGATACTTTTGATCAAAAAACACCAAAAGTTTGTCAAATGCCCCACCAAAACAAGTTTTAAGCCCAATTGCTCGTTTTAGCAACATAAGGAACGCAAGTTCGGTTTTTGATCTTTGTAATCTCCTTTTTGGGTTTTTGGCGCCCAAAGTATCTCAAGTGTGACACTTTTGGTCAACAAACACCAAAAGTTTGTCAAATGCCCCACCAAAATAAGTTTTAAGCCCAATTGCTCGTTTTAGGCCCAAAAGAAATGCAAGTTTGGTTTTTGATCTTTGTAATCTCCTTTTTGGGTTTTAGCGCCCAAAGCCTCTCAACTGTGATACTTTTGGTCAAAAAACACCAAAAGTTTTTCAAATGCCCCATCAAAACAAGTTTTAAGACCAATTGCTCGTTTTAGCAACATAAGGAACGCAAGTTCGGTTTTTGATCTTTGTAATCTCCTTTTTGGGTTTTAGCGCCCAAAGTATCTCAAGTGTGATACTTTTGGGCAACAAACACCAAAAGTTTCTCAAATGATCCACGACAACAAGTTTTAAGCCTAATTTCTCATTTTAGAAACATAAGGAATGCAAGTTCGGTTTTTGATCTTGGTAATCTCCTTTTTGGTTTTTTGGCGCCCAAAGTATTTCAAGTGTGATACTTTTGGTCAACAAACACCCAAAGTTTGTCAAATGCCACACCAAAACAAGTTTTAAGCCCAATTGCTCGTTTTAGCAACATAAGCAACGCAAGTCTGGTTTTTGATCTTTGTAATCTCCTTTTTAGGATTTAGCGCCCAAAGTATCTCAAGTGTGATACTTTTGGTCAATAAACACCAAAGGTTTGTCAAATGCCCCACCAAAACATGTTTTAAACCCAATTGCTCGTTTTAGCAACATAACCAACACACGTTTGGTTTTCAATCTTTGTAATCTCGCTTTTTGGGTTTTAGCGCCCAAAGCATCTCAAGTGTGATACTTTTGGTCAAAAAACACCAAAAGTTTTTCAAATGCCCCACCAAAACAAGTTTTGAGCCCAATTGGTCGTTTTAGGCCCAAATGAAACACAAGTTTTGTTTTTTATCTTTGTAATCTCGTTTTTGGGTTTCAGCGCCCAAAGTGTCCCAAGTGTGATACTTTTGTGCAACAAACAACAAAAGTTTTTCAAATGCCCCACGAAAACAAGTTTTAAGCCCAATTGCTCGTTTTAGGCCTTAAAGAAATGCAAGTTTGGTTTTTGATCTTTGTAATCTCCTTTTTGGGTTTTAGCGCCCAAAGTATCTCAAGTGTGATACTTTTGGTCAACAAACACCAAAAGTTTGTCAAATGCCCCACCAAAACAAGTTTTAAGCCCAATTGCTCGTTTTAGCAACATAAGGAACGCAAGTTCGGTTTTCGATCTTTGTAATCTCCTTTTTGGGTTTTAGCGCCCAAAGTATCTCAAGTGTGATACTTTTGGGCAACAAACAACAAAAGTTTTTCAAATGCCCCACCAAAACAAGTTTTAAGCCCAATTGCTCGTTTTAGTCCCAAAAGAAACCCATGTTTGGTTTTTTATCTTTGTAATTTCCTTTTTGGGTTTTAGCGCCCAAAGTATATAAAGTGTGATACTTTTGGGCAACAAACACCAAAAGTCTCTCAACCGACCCACCAAAACAAGTTTTAAGCCCAATTGCTCGTTTTAGCAACATAAGGAACACAAGTTCGGTTTTTGATCTTTGTAATCTCCTTTTTGGGTTTTTGGCGCCCAAAGTATCTCAAGCGTGATACTTTTGATCAAAAAACACCAAAAGTTTGTCAAATGCCCCACCAAAACAAGTTTTAAGCCCAATTGCTCGTTTTAGCAACATAAGGAACGCAAGTTCGGTTTTTGATCTTTGTAATCTCATTTTTGGGTTTTTGGCGCCCAAAGTATCTCAAGTGTGACACTTTTGGTCAACAAACACCAAAAGTTTGTCAAATGCCCCACCAAAATAAGTTTTAAGCCCAATTGCTCGTTTTAGGCCCAAAAGAAATGCAAGTTGGGTTTTTGATCTTTGTAATCTCCTTTTTGGGTTTTAGCGCCCAAAGTATCTGAAGTGTGATACTTATGGGCAACAAACAACAAAAGTTTTTCAAATGCCCCACCAAAACAAGTTGTAAGTCTAATTGCTCGTTTTAGGCCCAAAAGAAACGCATGTTTGGTTTTTGATCTTTGTAATTTCCTTTTTGGGTTTTAGCGCCCAAGATATGTCAAGTGTGATACTTTTGGTCGACAAACACCAAAAGTTTGTCAAATGCCCCACCAAAACAAGTTTTAAGCCCTATTGCTCGTTTTAGCAACATAACGAACACAAGTTTGGTTTTCAATCTTTGTAATCTCCTTTTTGGGTTTTAGCGCCCAAAGCCTCTCAAGTGTGATACTTTTGGTCAAAAAACACCAAAAGTTTTTCAAATGCCCCAGCAAAACAAGTTTTAAGACCAATTGCTCGTTTTATCAACATAAGGAACGCAAGTTCGGTTTTTGATCTTTGTAATCTCCTTTTTGGGTTTTAGCGCCCAAAGTATCTCAAGTGTGATACTTTTGGGCAACAAACACCAAAAGTTTCTCAAATGATCCACGACAACAAGTTTTAAGCCTAATTTCTCATTTTAGAAACATAAGGAATGCAAGTTCGGTTTTTGATCTTGGTAATCTCCTTTTTGGTTTTTTGGCGCCCAAAGTATCTCAAGTGTGATACTTTTGGTCAACAAACACCCAAAGTTTATCAAATGCCACACCAAAACAAGTTTTAAGCCCAATTGCTCGTTTTACCAACATAAGCAACGCAAGTCTGGTTTTTGATCTTTGTAATCTCCTTTTTAGGATTTAGCGCCCAAAGTATCTCAAGTGTGATACTTTTGGTCAACAAACACCAAAGGTTTGTCAAATGCCCCACCAAAACATGTTTTAAACCCAATTGCTCGTTTTAGCAACATAACCAACACAAGTTTTGTTTTCAATCTTTGTAATCTCGTTTTTGGGTTTTAGCGCCCAAAGCATCTCAAGTGTGATACTTTTGGTCAAAAAACACCAAAAGTTTTTCAAATGCCCGACCAAAACAAGTTTTGAGCCCAATTGGTCGTTTTAGGCCCAAATGAAACACAAGTTTTGTTTTTTATCTTTGTAATCTCGTTTTTGGGTTTCAGCGCCCAAAGTGTCCCAAGTGTGATACTTTTGTGCAACAAACAACAAAAGTTTTTCAAATGCCCCACCAAAACAAGTTTTAAGCCCAATTGCTCGTTTTAGGCCTTACAGAAATGCAAGTTTGGTTTTTGATCTTTGTAATCTCCTTTTTGGGTTTTAGCGCCCAAAGTATCTCAAGTGTGATACTTTTGGTCAACAAACACCAAAAGTTTGTCAAATGCCCCACCAAAACAAGTTTTAAGCCCAATTGCTCGTTTTAGCAACATAAGGAACGCAAGTTCGGTTTTCGATCTTTGTAATCTCCTTTTTGGGTTTTAGCGCCCAAAGTATCTCAAGTGTGATACTTTTGGGCAACAAACAACAAAAGTTTTTCAAATGCCCCACCAAAACAAATTTTAAGCCCAATTGCTCGTTTTAGTCCTAAAAGAAACCCATGTTTGGTTTTTTATCTTTGTAATTTCCTTTTTGGGTTTTAGCGCCCAAAGTATATAAAGTGTGATACTTTTGGGCAACAAACACCAAAAGTCTCTCAACCGACCCACCAAAACAAGTTTTAAGCCCAATTGCTCGTTTTAGCAACATAAGGAACACAAGTTCGGTTTTTGATCTTTGTAATCTCCTTTTTGGGTTTTTGGCGCCCAAAGTATCTCAAGCGTGATACTTTTGATCAAAAAACACCAAAAGTTTGTCAAATGCCCCACCAAAACAAGTTTTAAGCCCAATTGCTCGTTTTAGCAACATAAGGAACGCAAGTTCGGTTTTTGATCTTTGTAATCTCCTTTTTGGGTTTTTGGCGCCCAAAGTATCTCAAGTGTGACACTTTTGGTCAACAAACACCAAAAGTTTGTCAAATGCCCCACCAAAATAAGTTTTAAGCCCAATTGCTCGTTTTAGGCCCAAAAGAAATGCAAGTTTGGTTTTTGATCTTTGTAATCTCCTTTTTGGGTTTTAGCGCCCAAAGTATCTCAACTGTGATACTTTTGGTCAACAAACACCAAAACTTTGTCAAATGCCCCACCAAAACAAGTTTTAAGCCCAATTGCTCGTTTTAGCAACATAAGGAACGCAAGTTCGGTTTTTGATCTTTGTAATCTCCTTTTTGGGTTTTTGGCGCCTAAAGTATCTCAAGTGTGATTCTTTTGGGCAACAAACACCAAAAGTTTTTCAAATGCCCCACCAAAACAAGTTTTAAGCCCAATTGGTCGTTTTAGGCCCAAATAAAACGCAAGTTTGGTTTTTGATCTTTGTAATCTCCTTTTTAGGTTTTAGCGCCCAAAGTATCTGAAGTGTGATACTTATGGGCAACAAACAACAAAAGTTTTTCAAATGCCCCACCAAAACAAGTTGTAAGTCTAATTGCTCGTTTTAGGCCCAAAAGAAACGCATGTTTGGTTTTTGATCTTTGTAATTTCCTTTTTGGGTTTTAGCGCCCAAGATATCTCAAGTGTGATACTTTTGGTCGACAAACACCAAAAGTTTGTCAAATGCCCCACCAAAACAAGTTTTAAGCCCAATTGCTCGTTTTAGCAACATAACGAACACAAGTTTGGTTTTCAATCTTTGTAATCTCCTTTTTGGGTTTTAGAGCCCAAAGCCTCTCAAGTGTGATACTTTTGGTCAAAAAACACCAAAAGTTTTTCAAATGCCCCACCAAAACAAGTTTTAAGACCAATTGCTCGTTTTAGCAACATAAGGAACGCAAGTTCGGTTTTTGATCTTTGTAATCTCCTTTTTGGGTTTTAGCGCCCAAAGTATCTCAAGTGTGATACTTTTGTTCAACAAACACCAAAGGTTTGTCAAATGCCCCACCAAAACATGTTTTAAACCCAATTGCTCGTTTTAGCAACATAACCAACACAAGTTTGGTTTCCAATCTTTGTAATCTCGTTTTTGGGTTTTAGCGCCCAAAGCATCTCAAGTGTGATAGTTTTGATCAAAAAACACCAAAAGTTTTTCAAATGCCCCACCAAAACAAGTTTTGAGCCCAATTGGTCGTTTTAGGCCCAAATGAAACACAAGTTTTGTTTTTTATCTTTGTAATCTCGTTTTTGGGTTTCAGCGCCCAACGTGTCCCAAGTGTGATACTTTTGTGCAACAAACAACAAAAGTTTTTCAAATGCCCCACCAAAACAAGTTTTAAGCCCAATTGCTCGTTTTAGGCCTTAAAGAAATGCAAGTTTGGTTTTTTATCTTTGTAATCTTCTTTTTGGGTTTTAGCGCCCAAAGTATCTAAAGTGTGATACTTTTGGTCAACAAACACCAAAAGTTTGTCAAATGCCCCACCAAAACAAGTTTTAAGCCCAATTGCTCGTTTTAGCAACATAAGGAACGCAAGTTCGGTTTTTGATCTTTGTTATCTCCTTTTTGGGTTTTAGCGCCCAAAGTATCTCAAGTGTGATACTTTTGGGCAACAAACAACAAAAGTTTTTCAAATGCCCCACCAAAACAAGTTTTAAGCCCAATTGCTCGTTTTAGTCCCAAAAGAAACCCATGTTTGGTTTTTTATCTTTGTAATTTCCTTTTTGGGTTTTAGCGCCCAAAGTATATAAAGTGTGATACTTTTGGGCAACAAACACCAAAAGTCTCTCAACCGACCCACCAAAACAAGTTTTAAGCCCAATTGCTCGTTTTAGCAACATAAGGAACACAAGTTCGGTTTTTGATCTTTGTAATCTCCTTTTTGGGTTTTTGGCGCCCAAAGTATCTCAAGCGTGATACTTTTGATCAAAAAACACCAAAAGTTTGTCAAATGCCCCACCAAAACAAGTTTTAAGCCCAATTGCTCGTTTTAGCAACATAAGGAACGCAAGTTCGGTTTTTGATCTTTGTAATCTCCTTTTTGGGTTTTTGGCGCCCAAAGTATCTCAAGTGTGACACTTTTGGTCAAAAAACACCAAAAGTTTGTCAAATGCCCCACCAAAATAAGTTTTAAGCCCAATTGCTCGTTTTAGGCCCAAAAGAAATGCAAGTTTGGTTTTTGATCTTTGTAATCTCCTTTTTGGGTTTTAGCGCCCAAAGTATATCAACTGTGATACTTTTGGTCAACAAACACCAAAAGTTTGTCAAATGCCCCACCAAAACAAGTTTTAAGCCCAATTGCTCGTTTTAGCAACATAAGGAACGCAAGTTCGGTTTTTGATCTTTGTAATCTCCTTTTTGGGTTTTTGGCGCCTAAAGTATCTCAAGTGTGATTCTTTTGGGCAACAAACACCAAAAGTTTTTCAAATGCCCCACCAAAACAAGTTTTAAGCCCAATTGGTCGTTTTAGGCCCAAATAAAACGCAAGTTTGGTTTTTGATCTTTGTAATCTCCTTTTTAGGTTTTAGCGCCCAAAGTATCTGAAGTGTGATACTTATGGGCAACAAACAACAAAAGTTTTTCAAATGCCCCACCAAAACAAGTTGTAAGTCTAATTGCTCGTTTTAGGCCCAAAAGAAACGCATGTTTGGTTTTTTATCTTTGTAATTTCCTTTTTGGGTTTTAGCGCCCAAGATATCTCAAGTGTGATACTTTTGGTCAACAAACACCAAAAGTTTGTCAAATGCCCCACCAAAACAAGTTTTAAGCCCAATTGCTCGTTTTAGCAACATAACGAACACAAGTTTGGTTTTCAATCTTTGTAATCTCCTTTTTGGGTTTTAGCGCCCAAAGCCTCTCAAGTGTGATACTTTTGGTCAAAAAACACCAAAAGTTTTTCAAATGCCCCACCAAAACAAGTTTTAAGACCAATTGTTCGTTTTAGCAACATAAGGAACGCAAGTTCGGTTTTTGATCTTTGTAATCTCCTTTTTGGGTTTTAGTGCCCAAAGTATCTCAAGTGTGATACTTTTGGTCAACAAACACCAAAGGTTTGTCAAATGCCCCACCAAAACATGTTTTAAACCCAATTGCTCGTTTTAGCAACATAACCAACACAAGTTTGGTTTTCAATCTTTGTAATCTCGTTTTTGGGTTTTAGCGCCCAAAGCATCTCAAGTGTGATACTTTTGGTCAAAAAACACCAAAGGTTTGTCAAATGCCACACCAAAACATGTTTTAAGCCCAATTGCTCGTTTTAGCAACATAAGAAACGCAGGTCTGGTTTTTGATCTTTGTAATCTCCTTTTGTGGATTTAGCGTCCAAAGTATCTCAAGTGTGATACTTTTGGTCAACAAACACCAAAGGTTTGTCAAATGCCACACCAAAACATGTTTTAAGCCTAATTGCTCGTTTTAGCAACATAATGAACACCAGTTTGGTTTTCAATCTTTGTAATCTCCTTTATGGGTTTTATCGCCCAAAGCATCTCAAGTGTGATACTTTTGGTCAAAAAACACCAAAAGTTTTTCAAATGCCCAACCAAAACAAGTTTTAATCCCAATTGGTCGTTTTAGGCCCAAATGAAACACAAGTTTTGTTTTTGATCTTGGGCGAAGGCCCAAAAATGATACATAACTATTGGCCAAGGAACAAAAGTAATACATAACTATTCTGAGGTACACCAATGATACCTAACTTTTACTTGGGATCAAAAATGATATTTTCACTAATATGACAATAAAATTGGACATGAAAAGTCCAAAATGCCCTAATAAATAAAATAAAGGGCGAAGGCCCAAAAATGATACATAACTATTGGCGAAGGAATAAAAGTAATACATAACTATTCTGAGGTACATGAAAAGTCCAAAAAGCCCTAATAAATAAAATAAAATAAAACATAGGGTTAAACCAACTTTTGGTCGTATAGTTTCCCTCAATTTGGGTCTTGGTCCCTATAGTTTTAAAGCTAAGGTTTTAGTCCATATAATTTCCTCCATTTAATAGAGTTAGTCCCTATAATTTTAAAAGGACCAACATATGGCATTAACAGAGTTAAATATGATTACGTGGCACTAATTCTGTTAGTTTTTGTCATGTAGCTTATGACTGGAGAGTATGAGTTGAAAATAATTATTTAAGGTGGATAAATGATTTTATTTATTAAGGAATATATTAAAAAAATAGAAGTCATCTCTGTCACAAACCAAACTGGATGGAGAGGAGGAATTAGGGGAAGACGAAGAAGACATAGCCGGAGTAGTGGAAGGGGTGGGGGCCACGGCGGAGGGCCTTCTCGCTGGGGTGGGCGAAGGGGAATCTGGTCTAGTCGTGGCTGCGGCTTCACCTTGGGCTTCACCGTTCTCTGTGATTGAACCTTTCATACCTTTAAGCATGTGCATTTGAGCTTAATTAGTGTGGTTTATTTGTTATATTTGATCATTATTGGTACATTTTCATGCGCATGCTTATGTGTAAATATTTGAAGAATAATAGCCTTATTACTTGCATTTCATGAAACCAAGGGTATTTTGGTCATTTTGACTATGTGATGTGTTTTTCATGTAGGGGGGTCCCAAGTGGGCCCCACACACCCTTGGTGGAGCTTCAGTGGAGATAACTTGGCAAGGAGGAAGGCTAGATGACTTGTACTCAAAGTCACATCCGGATGCAGGTTTACATCCGGAAGCATACTCACATCATGATGCAAGTTCACATCCGGAAGCAAAGTTACATCCGGAAGCTGAGCCACTTGAGGAAGGGAACTTACATCCGGAAGCGGATGCACATCCGGAAGTGAATGCTCTTGAGCTTGCTCTTGGCATTCTGAAGCTTAAGCCCATCCGTCAGCGAGTACAAGAGTCAGACTGCACAATGATCAGAAATGTCAGCTATTTTTCAGAAGTCTTTTGTGCAGAGTAAATTTAAGGCAAAGTCAGCCCTGCAGCTTGAAGGTACTTGGGGAGCATCTTTCCAAATGAGGCAAAATTGGCGCCAAGGTCAAATTCAAATCTGGAGGCCTCATTAAGGGCAATTTTGGAAGCACAATCATTTGGAGAAAAAGGAGAAACCTTTAGAAATGCATGGAGATGAGATCTAGGCCACATTCATCCTAACCTTTCACTAAATAACAAAAATACCCTTGGGCGATAATTCCAAAGTTACTCACCACTATAAAAGCTCAAATGTAACTAACTCTCAGACACTTATCTCATCTCACTTCCACTTTCTCTCTCATCTAACAAACTCTCTAAACTCCATCTTCATCTTCTTCACTTCGTAATCTCCGCCATGTCCAGAACCTCATACTTACCTTCATCCGCCTCCATCTCCATGAGTGGCTAGATCGCCTATCCTTCTTCTCCAAGGAAAAGTGCTTGAAGAATCAACCTATGGCTTCATATGCTTGTAATTTTCTCTTTTAGGTTTCAAGCTATATGTACATTTTTGCCTATGTATGTTTAGATCTAGGCTTACATAGGTTAGAGCATCTCTATTTTAGGTGTTCTACTTTATGTTAGCTTGAAATCTCTCTTGATTGTTAAGGACATGAAAACCGAGGCTTAATTCTTGTAATTTCATTCATGTATGTGTGTGCGATTAGCTCCTCTTACATTTGTGGAATGAATTTGTTTCCTAAATACTAGATCTAGTGTTTAGAGTTGCTTTTGGTATGTTCTTGGCTTGAAAGAGCTTAAGGCTTAATTAAATTAGTTAAACTCTTGTAGATTTCTTTGATTAAAGAGTTCTCAAGGATTTAACTAGTTTATATTAAGTGAAACAAGTATATGAAGTTCGATTAAACAAAAGCACTAAGTACTTGGAGAAGGAGGTACCTCTCATTCATACTTTCACATCTTTTATTTCGCTAGTAGTTGTTTTTGTTAAATTTAGTTGTAGATATAAACACACACTCAAACCGTTGTTAATTTGCATGACTTAAATACTTGAAATTAGCTAGATAACCTGAACCGTGGAAAGACCTGTACTCACCGCTGTCTTCATAGTGGATTAGAGTATTGTATTAATTTTGATTGACCTGTTAGGCGACAAATAGGTTAAATCAAGTGGCGCTGTTGCCGGTTTAGGCCAGTTCTTGCTAGTTTTAGGTGTTAGAGTCACAATCTTAATTTGTATAACTTGTGTGATATTTTAGTTAGTTTTAGTTTTAATTTTAGGTTGAATTGCTTTCTGTATAGTTAACAGTGTTTTAGAAGTGCTTTGGAAGTGTTAGGCTGCTCTAGTTAGCCTATTATTGCTGGATTTTGCACTGATTTTTGCTGGTATTTTTGTCTGTGATTCTGTTGGATTTTGTTGGATTTCACTGCATATAGTTGCACTGAGTAGCTTTGTATGAACCCTACCACATCACTAGTGCCATTGGATAGAGAGATAAATAAGACTCTTAGAGAACTTAAGAAAAAGAAAAAGCACGAGAAGCAAGCTAGTAAGCAACCTGTAGGATCCACATCAAATTCACAAAGTTCCTCTGTAGCTTCCAATACAACACTCCTAGACCAGCATTTTATTATGGCAGATAGGCAAGAAGACCAGAGAGAGCATGAACATGAGCGTGAGAAACATGATAGGCGAGAGCAAGAGGGAGAGCATCATTTTGAGGGGGATAGACAGTTACATGATGATGATAGACCTATGCGAGAGTTCACACAGTCATATGCATCATTTGCACAGCAAGGTTTTTATGCTAACCCCGCTACTTTGAGATCAAAGGATCTCTTCTTGCTCATCTGCCTAAGTTTACAGGTTTTCCCCATGAAGATGCTCATACACACTTGCTCGGCCTCTACTACACCTGTTCCTCCATGAAGCCGCCAAATGCTAATTTGGATGATGTGCTACTTCGGGTATTCCAATTCTCTTTGGAGGGCAAAGCCAAGGAGTGACTATTGAACCTTCCAACACATTATGCCACGATGACTTGGGATGAGCTTAAGAAGGTCTTCTTGGATAGATACTTCCCTCTTTCCAAAGTATCTAAGTTGCGGAAGGACATCACTGGTGTTCAACAACTTTCTCAGGAGACATTTTATGACTATTGGAGCCGGTTCAACACCTTGATCAACTCATGCCCCAACCACAACATCTCCAAAGGCAATTTGGTCTAATACTTTTATGATGGACTTGTTCCTCAACTCAAGATGAGCGTGGATGCTGCCTCTAGTGGCTCTATTTTCAATCTTTCCGCCAATGAAGGATGGAACCTCTTCTCAACCATGGCCTCTAATCACCAGAGTTTTTATGGACGTGATGCTTTATATGGTAGTGTGCCTAAGGTTGCCTCCTTAAGCAATGATGACAAGCTGTATAATTCTATTGAGAGGTTGACTGAGAGTTTGAGTAGAATGGACGGCCGTTTTGTACAGCCTACCGCTTGTGTAGATGACTCTATGGCCTTGGTGGCCTCATCTTGTGATTACTGTGGCTCGCCCATGCACCTACCTTCAGACTGTCCATCCCAAGCGGAAGTGGCGGCAATGTACTCCAATGCTCGGCCACCAGTCAAATATGATCCTTACTCTTCCACGTATAATCCGGGATGGAGGGACCACCCGAACTTTAAGTGGGGGGAAGTTCAAACCAAGCCACAAATTCTAGCTCCTTTCAACCTCAGCAACAGCCTAAGTGGGGGGGAGGCAACTTTCAAGCCTCTAATGCTTATCCCTCACAACAAGGCTATGGAGTATACCAAGGGAGGTCTAATCCTAATGCCCAAGGATACAGGCCGAATCATCAAGCAAATATTCCTCCTTCATTTATGAAAAATGATAATCTAGCTCAAGCTCCACGTAACAACATGGTGGGATCTCAATCCTATGATCCTTCATCTAGCTCGTTGATTTCTCAGCCAGACATGATGGACCAAGTGATATCAAGTGTAATGGTGAAGGTCAATGAGAACTTTAAGAAGCAGCAAGAAGACTTTAAGAAGCAGCAGGAAGATCTTACCACCTTAGTTTCTCAGTTGTTGAACAATAGAGCTGAGCAGGACGCAAAGAAAGGAGGATTACCGTCTAATGTGGTGGTTAATCCTCAGAACATTCATTCTATGCATCTAAGAAGTGGACGGAAATATGGTGATGCATACGAATATGAGGAGGAAGAAGAGAACACACAATTACCTTGTGAGGCTGAGCAGAGTATATTGATTGAGAGAGGTGATACTAACCTCCAGAATGATTTTGTTGGTGACCATGTGCATGAAGAAGTTGTACGGAATCCTCCTCTTGATGTACAATTTGGTGAGGCTGAGTGTCTAACAAAGAAGAGTGATGAATCTGAGACCTCACAAGAGGAGAAGAGGAAGGAGATTGCAGAAGGAAAACGCAAGGTTGAAGAATTTTTTTCGTAAGAACAACCTACTCAACAAGGGGATGAGTCCCCCAAAGGTAAACCTCTTGACCCTAAGCATTTGCCCTTTCCTAATTCATATGCTTTGGCTAGAAAGAAACATGATAATGAATTGGAAAAGGATATGCTTGACTTATTTTCTAAGCTTGAAGTAAACGTGCCTATTCTTGTGCTGGTAAAACAAATGCCTAAATATGCCAAGTTCTTAAAAGATCTTTGCACCAACAAGAGAGCTAGTAATGTAAGTAACAAAGTCCAGCTTAGGAATAATGTTTCGTCTCTCTTGAAATGGCACTTGCCCCCAAAGTGCAGAGATCCAGGATCTTTCACCATCCCTTGTCAGATAGGGAAACTTAGTTTTGGGAAGGCACTTCTTGATTTAGGGGCCGCAATCAATGTTATGTCTAAGGCCACCTACTTTGCACTAGGGTTAAAGAATTTGAGTGAAACCAGTGTGGTAGTTCAACTGGCTGATAGGTCCATTAGAAAACCCTTTGGCTTTATAGAAGACATTCTAGTGAAGGTTAGGGAATTAGTTTTCCCCGTGGACTTTTATGTGCTTGATATGACGAGTGACACTAGTATGGATGATTCTTTGATCTTAGGAAGGCCATTTATGAAAACTGCCAAGATGGTGATAAGCATAGAAGGGGGATTTGTTACGATGCAAGTGGGGAATCAAATAATAAGGTTTGATGTAGGAGAAGCCATGAGACATCCCCACGAGGACTATTCTCTCCTAGGGATGAGTGTGGTTGATTCATTGATGCATGTGATTTGTGATGAGCATGTAAATTCTTTTAAGCTGAATATGTTTGATATGGTTGGTGCTCATATGTGCTATCATGATTCTTGTGCTAGTTTGATTAATAATACATGCTTGCATGAGGTTCCTAACGATTCATCTAGCATAGGAAGTTCAGTAACTGAATTCATGGATTCAATGCATGTGCACTATAATTTTGTTGATGATTGCACGTCTATTTCTTCTCTGTCAAGCTACAACCCCTTGGAAGAGGGAAGTGTGTTCAGTTTTGTAGGACAGGAGGAAAATGGAAATTGTGAATTTACCAAGGAGATTGAGAACTCTAGTGCACAAGGGTTTGATAGTGAAGAGTATGAAGCTTTAAAGAGAAGCCGCTTACACAAGTTGAGGGAGAAACTCTATCTGAAGGAGCATGTGCTTGCTGATGATCCACATGTTTTCACCTTGAGCGGCAGTAGCGAAGCAAGCTTGAACATGATTAAAGAGGCCTTAAACTCTGAGAGGCCAAATAGCGATGATGAGAGGCAGCAACTGAATGGTCTTGATTATTTTGAAGAGTTGCCGAATTATGAGGATGATGTTTATGAGCCTCAAGTTCTTCAAGTTGAAATGTACACCTTGATTCCTTCTATTGTTGAACCACCTACTTTGGAGTTGAAACCTCTGCCACCTAATCTCAAGTATGCCTACTTGCTTGAGGAGGAGAAGCTGCCGGTGATTATCTCTACTTCTCTTTCTTCTCTTGAGGAAGGGAAGTTACTTGATGTGTTAAGAAGATACAAGGGGGCCATTGGGTGGACTTTAGCCGATCTTCCAGGCATGACTCCAACAACTTGCATGCACAGGATCTTACTTAATGACGATGCTAAGCCAGTGCGTCAACCCCAAAGGAGGCTCAATCCCTTAATACTTGATGTTGTGAAAAAGGAGGTAGAAAAGCTCTTAAGTGCTGGAATTATATACCCGATCAGCGATAGTGATGGGTGAGCCCCATTCATGTAGTGCCGAAGAAGAGTGGGCTGACCGTGGTGAAAAATGACAAAGATGAGCTAGTACCTACACGGGTTCAGAACTCTTGGAGGGTCTGCATTGATTATCGGAGGTTA
The DNA here is from genome assembly GCA_029929735.1 of Mimosa pudica. Taxonomy (NCBI): domain Eukaryota; kingdom Viridiplantae; phylum Streptophyta; class Magnoliopsida; order Fabales; family Fabaceae; genus Mimosa; species Mimosa pudica. The sequence continues at coordinate 10,227,240 of JAKELP010000044.1, forward strand.
AATGATTCCACAAGGAAAGACCACTTCCCGTTGCCATTTATTGATCAGATGCTGGAAAGACTAGCTGGCAAGTCACACTACTGTTTTTTGGATGGTTTCTCAGGGTACTTCCAGGTTCCCATAGCACCAGAGGACCAAGAAAAGACGACCTTTACCTGTCCATTTGGGACCTTCGCATACAGAAGAATGCCTTTTGGTCTGTGCAATGCTCCAGGAACCTTTCAACGTTGTATGATGAGCATTTTCAATGACTTGCTGGAGGATGGCATCGAGGTGTTTATGGATGATTTCTCCCTCTATGGAGATAGTTTTGATGCTTGCTTAGTCAATCTTGAGAAAGCATTGGTTAGATGTGTGGAGAAGGGCTTGGTACTTAACTATGAGAAGTGTCATTTCATGGTGGACAAGGGCATTGTCTTGGGACCCTTAGTCTCAAAGGAGGGCATTCAAGTTGACAAAGCCAAGGTTGAGGTAATCTCCTCTCTACCCTTCCATACTTGCTTGAACGAGTTGAGGTCCTTTCTAGGACATGTGGGATTTTATAGAAGATTTATCAAGGGCTTCAGCCAAATTGCTGCTCCTTTATCTCATCTATTACAAAAGGAGGCGGAATTTGATTTCTCTATTGCTTGTAAGGAGACATTTGTTGAGTTGAAGTCAAGGCTTATTTCTCCTCCTATCTTGGTTGCACCTAATTGGGAGCTACCTTTTGAGCTATCTTGTGATGCTTCTAATGAGGCTTTGGGAGCCATGCTTGGCCAGAGACATGATTCATTGCCAAGGGTGATTGCTTATGCGTCTAAGACTTTGGATAGAGCTCAAAGGAATTATACAACCACTGAGAAGGAATTATTTGCCATTGTTTTTGGTCTGGACAAGTTCCGGCAATACTTACTTCATTCCAAAGTAATTGTATTCACTGATCATGCAGTTGTTCGATATTTGTTGTCTAAGCCACAAACAAAGCCCAGACTCTTGCGCTGGGTGATGCTGCTACAAGAGTTTGAGGTGGAGATTAAAGATAGGACTGGAAAAGAGAAATTAGTAGCTGACCATTTGAGCCGTCTACCAATGGATGTGGAAGGTGTTGATCATTCTTCTCTTGTTTGTGATACCTTCCCAGATGCCTTATTGTGTGCCTTGAATGCAAAGAAAGATCCATGGTATGCTCATCTTGTGAACTATCTGGTTGCCGAAGTCACTTCACCCTCTCTGAACAAGCATCAAGTCCAAAAGTTGAAGAGGGATGCTAGTTATTATGTTTGGGATGAGCCGCACTTGTGGAGGCTATGTAATGATCAGATCATTAGAAAGTGTGTGCAAGATGATGAAGTCCCATCAATCCTGCAGTTTTGTCATTCTCTAGCCTGTGGAGGACACTTTGGTGCTAAAAAGACTTCGAGGAAGATCTTGGAGGCTGGTTTCTATTGGCCTACCCGTTTTAAGGATGCGTATGAGTATTGCAAGTCTTGTGACAAGTGCCAGAGGTTTGGAAGCTTAGGAAAGAGACAGGAGATGCCTCAAGTGCCGATGTTGTATTGTGATCCTTTTGATGTTTGTGGTATAGACTTCATGGGACCTTTTCCCCCATCCAACGGCTACACATATATTTTGCTGGTTGTGGAATACCTATCTAGATGGGTGGAAGCTGTGCCAACTAGGGCGAATGATGCAAGAGCTGTGCTGAAATTTCTTAAGTCTAACATCTTTTGCCGGTTTGGAGTTCCTAAGGCTTTGGTGAGTGATCAAGGTTCTCATTTCTGTAACAAGCTTATGTCTTCATTGCTTAGTCAATTTGGGGTGAATCACAAAGTCTCTACACCTTATCATCCTCAAACTAATGGAGAAGCCGAGGTGAGCAATAGGCAGATTAAAAATATTCTTGAGCGAATTGTGAAGCCAAGTAGGAAAGATTGGAGCTTGAGACTTGAAGAAGCTCTCTGGGCATATAGGACTTCATTTAAGACTCCTATTGGCATGTCTCCCTATCGGCTCATATATGGAAAAGCTTGTCATCTACCAGTTGAGCTCCAGCACAAGTCTTATTGGGCAGTTAAATCTTGTATCGAGGATATGGATGCTGCTGCTCAAGAGAGGCAATTGACTCTGAGTGAGCTGGATGAACTTAGGAACGAGGCTTTTGAGAACTCAAGAATTTTGAAAGAGAAGACTAAGGCCATTCATGACAGTGGCATTCTGAGAAAGCAGTTCAAGGAGGGAGATCTTGTCTTGTGCTATAGGGTAAGATTCAAGTTTTGTGGGGGAGGCAAGCTTAAAGACAAGTGGCAGGGACCTTATGAAGTGCTCAAGTCTCATGACTTTGGGATGGTTGAGATCAAGAATCTTAAGGATGGCCGTGTGTACAAGGTCAATGGCCACTTGCTCAAATTGTATAAAGAGAATTTCAAGCCTCCCTATAGGTCGTTTCTTTCCTTTCCTCACTTATTCTCTCCTTGCAAATTTTGAAGTGTGGGGGAAGGTGTTAGTATTAGAAAAATTAGAATTTTGTTTTTATGTTTAGGATTTTGTTTCGGTTTGTTAGGTTGTTAAAATAATTCGAGAAATATTTCACTAGTGCTTGGGGATGCCTATTTGCTTAAGGAAGTGTCACTGGGGAAATAGAGGATCTTGCATCCGGAAGCTAAACGCTTCCGGAAGCTTTCCACTTAGACTTTGTTGCTTAAAATCAGATTGTGTTCATCATGCTTCCGCTGGGGGACGAGTTCTTGCTTTCACAAGCGTCAGTGCGTCCGGAAGTAGTTTTGCTTCCGGTAGCAGTTTTGTATCCGATTGGGGTGAGACTTAGAATCTGAACCCAGAGTGACTTATTATAGCAGTCTGCATCCGGTAGCATTTTTGCTTCCGGTAGCAACTTCACTTAGGATCTAGATCACTGATTTAACCTATTTGTCGCCTTCTAGGTCAATCAAAAATTCTAAACTCAACTACTAGGTAGTAGTGGTGAGCTAGGTCTTTCCACAATCTAGGTTAAAATCTTGCAAGTTCTAAGTTCAAATGTCACGCAAATTAAGTAAACAAGGAGTTTGATTTTGATTTACTAAAACTACAATTTAACAACTAAAAGATCAAATTAACCGAATGTAAAGTGTGCAAATATCAAGTTTAGAAGCTACCTCCCTCTCCAAGTACTTAGTGCTTTAGGTTAATTAGGCTTCATAACCTTGTCACACTTAATTAAACTAGTTAAATACTTAAGACTTCTTTAATCAAAGAAATCTACAAGCATTTAACTAACTTAACTAAGCCTAAAGCTCTTTTAAGTCAAGAACATACCAAAAGCAACACTAAGCACTAAATCTAGCACTTAGGAAACAAATTCATTCCACACATACACAAGGTAACAAATCGCACACATGTACATACATGGAACTACAAAATATAAGCCTAGGTTTTCATGTTCCTAACACAAAAGAGAGGTTTCCAAGCTACAATTATGTAGAACACCTAAAATGAAGGTATTCTAACCTATACAAGCCTAGATCTAGGACATACATAGGCAAAAATGTAAAACTAGCTTGAAACCTAAAAGAGAAAATTACAAAGTCATGAAGCCAAATTTGTGTACTTGAAGCACTTTTCCTTGGAGAGGAGAGGAGAGGAAGCTTAGTTGCACATGGAGATGGTGGAAGGAAGGTGGAAAACGTGGATTTTCATGGAGGAAGGAGGAATTTCGTGAGGTTGGTGAAGGAGATGGAAAGAAGAGAGAAAATGGAGAGAAAGAAGATGAAGATGAAGTGGAAGTGAAGGAATGTGACAAATGAATGGGTTTTTGGGTTAAATAGGTGGTTAGTTGGTTGATGAGTTGGCAAATGAGGGTGGTGAGTTGTCAAAAAGATATTTTGATGGGAAATGGAAGGGAGTTAGGCGTGAGGTTGGTGATGAAAGGAAGGGTAAGAAGGGTATTTTAGGGATTAAGTGGAAAGTGTGGATGAATGTGGACTTGAACTTGGCTAGATTCATCCCCAAAGTTTGCTCCTTTTTCTCCTCATGATTGTGCTCCCAAAAATGCCCTTAATGAGGCCTTCAACTTTGAATTTGAAGTTGGAGCCAAATTTGAGATTTGAATTTTGGGCTCCAATCCTCTAGTCCTTGCCTTTCCTCCAAGTCCCTCCTTTGAGGTGCCAACTTGGTTTCATTTTCCCTCCAAAAATGCTCTTCCTTGCATTCCAAGCTTGTCCAAGGGTTGTGGGGTCCACGTGGGACCCCCATACACATGAAAACGCACAACTAGTCAAAAATGACCAAAATACCCTTGGTTACTTAAAATGCAAGTATTTAAGCTAATATTTTCCAATAATTCACACATAAGCATGCGCAATAAAATATGCCAATAATGATCAAATATAGCAAATAAACCACACTAATTAAGCTCAATTTCACATGCTTAGAGGGATAAATTTTGGTCCAATCAAATCCCCCACACTTAATCTTTGCACTCCGGGCAAAGTCATGTAAAAAGATTAACTCAATCATTAAGCATAGTGAAGGCACTTGGAATTGTCATAGCATACAAGTTGATCTTTTTGAACCTTTCCCTAAAGCATCACATGGGCCAAATCTAAGGATACAAAGCAAATGCAAGTTTAGCAAGCAACTAGAATCAAGGAGGAGTGCCAATTGAGATTTTTCCTCACCGGATTTAAGTGTTTAACTCATTCACTCAAGTTAGGAAAAATGCCTAACTAGGGACTTGTGATCACTCTTTGGCTCAATGCACTTAACCATCACCATAGGCTTGTAATAGCTCTAAGTTCTCCACCCATTATTATGCATGGCACAATCAAATCTAGAGGACTTTAGGGGTTGAATGGAAGGCTAATAATGAATGATGAATGATGGAAAGTAGTAAATGACCAATGATATAAACAAGTAATCACCACATATGCATGCAACACAATAAATCCAAGTCCAACAAACATGCTACATCTCACTTTTTTTTTTCTAGCACTTTGTGCTTCTCTCATTTTTTTTTCTTTACACTCCTATGCCTTTGGCATCATAAGCACTTTGTGCTTTTCATTTTTTTTTTCATTATTATTTTTTTATTTTTTTTTTCTTTTTCTTGGCCTTTGGCCACACATTTCTTTTCTTTCTTTTCAATGTGGCTCTCGGTCATCTTTTATTTCTCACATATAGCATGCTTTTCACAAGATACAACAATACAACACTAATATAAATGCAAGCATATGCTATAGTCACTTATTCACACATTGGTCAAGGTGGTAGAGAAGAAAAGTGAATGGCCCAAAGGGGTTAAATCAAAGGGTAATATTTGGTTGGCTTAGTGTTTGGGTCATGAGGGTTTAGAAATGAAACGCCCCTTTCATTTTCAATCATGCCATGCATTGTGATCTTGAACAAGAGCTAGGACAAGTTCTAGGAGGTCAAGTTGACTATTGGCCCACTCAATTCGGTTGGAGGCTTCTCACTTTTATGGCTTACTCTAATTAGTCACTTCCTCCCTAAGAAAAGTTAAATGGGAAACTTACACCCTCTTTATACCTTAAAAGTGCCCCAAGCAATGCCCTAAGTAGTCATTCCAAAAATTCTACTCACACACTAGAGGACAATTCCATTTACTTTCAAGAACCATGATCAAGTTAAATTTTTCAAGAAAATCATGCCAAATAAGTCCAAAAATTAAGTGTGTGAACTTTGAATTAAACCACTTTTAAGCACATAATACACCCCCCCACACTTAAAGCATTCATTGTCCTCAATGGACCAAGAAAATCAAGTAGGAAGATGCATTTCAAAGGCAAGGTAGCAAGATAAAAGGCCGGGCAGTCCAAGCATACAAATGACCAATGCATGTATTATTCACAAAACTACACTAAACACAACCTAACACAAATTTATAATTTTTTTTTTTTTGGTTTTGCTAACAACCTAAAACAACATACTAAAACATAAACCTAAACAAAATCCTATTTTCTTCTAACAAATATCTTCCCGCACACTTAGAATAAGAGCAATGTAAAGCAAGTAAGGGAAGGAAAGAAACAACCTTTAGGGCGGCTTGAAGTTATCCTTGAAAAATAGGAATTTATGGCCATGAAGTTGGTGAAGTCGGCCAATTTGAAGCTTCTTCATTATGCTTGTACCAAAAGCATCGAATGAGGCTTGGAGCTTCCTAGTAAGTTCCCTTGCAGCCTTAATGAACTCCCAATATTCCTTGTGCATCCGAAAAGTGCCTACAACATGAAACAAACGTCCCTTGTGCAAGGGGTTGTAGGCAAACAAATATGGCATAGCAATGGTGGCTTCATGACAAAGAATAGGGAAATGGTTAGGGTTAGCATCAACAAAATCATGGAATGTATGCATAGGAAAATCATGAGACATGCTCTCAAGCTTAACACTTTCATCCAAATGATCAATCATGCAAACATTATCATGTACAAGAGAGCAAGAATCAAGAGTTGGCAATCGTGAAGTAACAAGATTATTTCCATGCATACGCAAAGTTCTAACATGTTGGCTTACCCAATCATCCATCAAGCCATCAATAAAGTTCAAGCCAAGCAAGGAATACCTCTCAAATGGATGTTGCATGGCTTCATAAACATTGAATGTGAACAATTGATCATCCACTTTCATTGTCATGAAGCCCTCATTAAAGTGGAGAAGTATGCTGGCTTCAATTGGCTTCCCGGGTTGCTGTGAACTTCCACTAATTTGTGAGAGGCTAGCGCTCCCCTTTAAACCATCGTGAACAAGTAGAAGTTCATCAGAAGCACCTTGAGACTTAGGGTGCTTTTCATCATGCAATGCAACCCGACGCTCGGTCTCATCCATTGGAGCATCACAAAATACAACATCATCGCCAGCGGTTGTAACAAATTCGAGTGTTTCTTTGGATTCCATGTCAACAACCAAATGGCTAGAAACATCATCATCAGTGAAATCTAAAAATTCATGAGTTAATGCACATGTATGGTCCGACAAAGAGGGAGTAGGAACATGCTTGACATCATCTAAAAATATATGATCATGATAAGGGAAAGTATCAAGCTCAAGTGAATCAATAGGTATGTGCATGACATGAGTGAATGCATCATCAAGCAAAGAATTAGACATGATCAAAGAATCTTCAAGTAATGGTACATTAAACTCATGAAAGCATGCATTCTTGTTAGGTTTAAGATTCACTTTCTCTTTTCTCCCACTCTCGGATGTGGGTGACGGATGCGGAGTCTCAACTTCTACCAAAATGGGCATATCATGTACCCTAGGATCGGCCTCATGGATCAATAGGAGAGCATCAACCGTCTCTTTACTAAATGAATTGGCCAATGAATCAAGAGAGGCGTTCATTCTATCCATCGTATCTAACATGCCTTTCAACTTGGCTATGAACTCCTCATTCATACTAGAAGAAGAAGAAGCTTGAGGAGCTTCATATAGTATAGAGGAATGGGGTGGTGGTTCATAGGGAGGGTGATCTATAAGAAAGGATGGGTCATGAGGTGGAAATGAGGTATATGGTCCATCATAATTATGAGGGGGAAATGGAGGAAGTGGTTCATCATAAGAAGCGAAAGGTGGATATGTAGAATATGATGGGGGATACTCATAATCATGATGGTATGGTTGAGGTGGAGGTGAATGGTATGCATGAAATGATTGTGGATAGGAAGATGTGTGTGAATGTGGAGGACACCCTAAGAACTCATCCTCTTGACAAGGCATATATGAATGTGAAGGCATGTTGTGAGGCAATTCATAAGAATCATGATATGATGCATGATATGCATTAGGAGAAGATTGAGAATGCATGGAAGGATGTTGTGCAAAATCATGATACGTGGCATGCCAATCCATGTTTCCTTCCTATATGCACAAGACAAGTACAACTTTGGTACCAAAACAATCCATTTTCTTGATGAATGATGTGTGAAAATGAATGCAATGAATGAGTGCACAATGTAGGCAAAAATTGCTCAAAGTGTGAGCACACTTCCAGCCAAGTCAGACACTTAAAATCCCTGCAAAACAAACCACCAAAACCAGCCAGCAAAAATACCAAACAGTCCAGCACAGTCCAGAAAAATTAAGTCTAAGAAGCACTAAAGTGAGTGCTTTCAATAGGCTTAGCAATGTAGCTCAAAACAAGCTTGCAAAAGTCCAAAGAGATGGACACAAGACCAGCCAAGATTAAGGCTCCAGAATAGCCTCAAAGATGCTTAAAAAGTCCCTGCAAAGTGTTAGAAAAACCTGCACAAAGGCCAGCAAAACAAACCACAAAACAGTGCAATATCACAAAGTTCCGGTTAGAAAATGAAGGCAACTAGAGCACCTTTTTCACAGTAATTTCTAACCAAAATTTCCAGAATAACCAGGCAGATATAAAGAACAATGAATCAGCTTTCAAACAGACCAAACACTGCTAAAAACAGATTAGTACAACGCAAACAGTTTTGGTTCAAAGTCAGCAGTGCAGACTACAAGTCCAGAAACACAGGGCAGTTTCAAAAATTCACCCCGGACAGTATACAACGAAGTTTTGAGCAAATGATATACCAAAATAAAGCTCTAATCCTGTAGTTTCAGAAGTTAAAACAGTTTCAGAAAATTCGTTGTACGTTGTTCCCAGTTTTGAAAACAAGTTCTCTGAAATGTCAGTGTTGTCCAGCCAGTGTCCAGCAAACAGGGCAGATTGGAAAAATTAATTCCAGAAAGTAGAGAACGAATTTTGAAACAAGTAATATATCCCTGGAAAGCTTAAAATGTGTAGTTTAACCACAAGAAACAGTTTGGTTAAATTCCAGCTACACAATTTACAGTCGCAACAGCAAGCAAACTGGTCACACAGTGACTTTCCAGCAAACAGTCTAACTTCACCGAATTGTTTCAGACAGCACAGAAAGAGTTTAGGTGCATACAATATATCAATAGAAAGCTTATAACATGTAGTGTAAGCACCTAAAACAGTTCAGCCAAATTCGCTACAGATTGCTCCCAGTTTACAAAACAAACACGCTGAACAAACAGGATTTCCAGACAGAATTTCCAGCAAACAGTCTGACTTCAACGAATTGTTCCAGGCAATATACAAATCAGTTTTACACAAATAATATGTCTAAAGAAAGCTCAAATCTGGTAGATTAGCCTGGTAAAACAGTTTGAATTATTGTGCAGTAGATTGTTCCCAGGTTTTAAAACAGTGAAGCAGTCAAAACAGGATTTCCAGAGCAAATTTCCAGCAAAGTAAACACAATGTCCAGCAACACTTTCCAGCAATTAAAGGCCAACTAGAGCAGCCTAAACACTTCCAAAATAGTCTCAAATGTCCAGAATGCAATGAGCAATTTACAAAATGCACAAAATCAGAATTATGCTCTAAATTGCAAAGTAACCGAATTAGCACACAAGTGACAACAAATTAAAATTGTGACTAGTAAAACCTAAAACTAGCAAGAAGCAACCTAAACCAGCAACGGCGCCACTTGATTTAACCTATTTGTCGCCTTCTAGGTCAATCAAAAATTCTAAACTCAACTACTAGGTAGTAGTGGTGAGCTAGGTCTTTCCACAATCTAGGTTAAAATCTTGCAAGTTCTAAGTTCAAATGTCACGCAAATTAAGTAAACAAGGAGTTTGATTTTGATTTACTAAAACTACAATTTAACAACTAAAAGATCAAATTAACCGAATGTAAAGTGTGCAAATATCAAGTTTAGAAGCTACCTCCCTCTCCAAGTACTTAGTGCTTTAGGTTAATTAGGCTTCATAACCTTGTCACACTTAATTAAACTAGTTAAATACTTAAGACTTCTTTAATCAAAGAAATCTACAAGCATTTAACTAACTTAACTAAGCCTAAAGCTCTTTTAAGTCAAGAACATACCAAAAGCAACACTAAGCACTAAATCTAGCACTTAGGAAACAAATTCATTCCACACATACACAAGGTAACAAATCGCACACATGTACATACATGGAACTACAAAATATAAGCCTAGGTTTTCATGTTCCTAACACAAAAGAGAGGTTTCCAAGCTACAATTATGTAGAACACCTAAAATGAAGGTATTCTAACCTATACAAGCCTAGATCTAGGACATACATAGGCAAAAATGTAAAACTAGCTTGAAACCTAAAAGAGAAAATTACAAAGTCATGAAGCCAAATTTGTGTACTTGAAGCACTTTTCCTTGGAGAGGAGAGGAGAGGAAGCTTAGTTGCACATGGAGATGGTGGAAGGAAGGTGGAAAACGTGGATTTTCATGGAGGAAGGAGGAATTTCGTGAGGTTGGTGAAGGAGATGGAAAGAAGAGAGAAAATGGAGAGAAAGAAGATGAAGATGAAGTGGAAGTGAAGGAATGTGACAAATGAATGGGTTTTTGGGTTAAATAGGTGGTTAGTTGGTTGATGAGTTGGCAAATGAGGGTGGTGAGTTGTCAAAAAGATATTTTGATGGGAAATGGAAGGGAGTTAGGCGTGAGGTTGGTGATGAAAGGAAGGGTAAGAAGGGTATTTTAGGGATTAAGTGGAAAGTGTGGATGAATGTGGACTTGAACTTGGCTAGATTCATCCCCAAAGTTTGCTCCTTTTTCTCCTCATGATTGTGCTCCCAAAAATGCCCTTAATGAGGCCTTCAACTTTGAATTTGAAGTTGGAGCCAAATTTGAGATTTGAATTTTGGGCTCCAATCCTCTAGTCCTTGCCTTTCCTCCAAGTCCCTCCTTTGAGGTGCCAACTTGGTTTCATTTTCCCTCCAAAAATGCTCTTCCTTGCATTCCAAACTTGTCCAAGGGTTGTGGGGTCCACGTGGGACCCCCCTACACATGAAAACGCACAACTAGTCAAAAATGACCAAAATACCCTTGGTTACTTAAAATGCAAGTATTTAAGCTAATATTTTCCAATAATTCACACATAAGCATGCGCAATAAAATATGCCAATAATGATCAAATATAGCAAATAAACCACACTAATTAAGCTCAATTTCACATGCTTAGAGGGATAAATTTTGGTCCAATCAATCACACCGTGCTTCCGATAGTGAGTTCCCTTAGAGTCTAAGACCAATTTAGCTTCTGAGAGTATTTTGCATCCGGTAGCAATTTTGCTTCCGGATGCTCTTATGCATAGGGATGGGATTTAGACTCTAGATCCAGTTGGGTTTCCTGAGCGTCAGTGAGAGAAAAAATAATAATAATAAATAATATTTTAGGTTGTGTTTAGTGTAGTCTTGTGAATAATACATGCATTGGTCATTTGTATGCTTGGACTGCCCGACCTTTTATGTTGCTGCTTTGCCTTTGAAATGCATCTTCCTACTTGATTTGATTGGTCCATTGAGGACAATGCATGCTTTAAGTGTGGGGGAGGTGTATTATGTGCTTAAAAGTGGTTTATTTCAAAGCTCACACACTTAATTTTTGGACTTCATTGACATAATTTTCTAAAACAATTTTGACTTGATTTTGGCTCTTGAAAGTAAATGGAATTGTCCTCTAGTGTGTAAGTAGAATTTTTGGAATGAGTACTTAGGGCATTGCATGGGGCACTTTTAAGGTATAAAGAGGGTGTTAGTTTCTCATTTAACTTCTCTTAGGGAGGAAGTGACTGATTAGAGTAAGCCATAAAAGTGAGAAGCCTCCAACCGAATTGAGTGGGCCAATAGTTACTTGACCTCCTAGAACTTGTCCTAGCTCTTGTTCAAGATCACAATGCATGATATGATTGAAAATGAAAGGGGTGTTTCTTTCTAAACCCTCATGACCCAAACACTAAGCCAGCCAAATATTATCCTTTGATTAACCCCTTTGGGCCATTCACTATTCTTTTCTATCACCTTGACCAATGTGTGAATTAGTGACTATAGCATATGCTTGCATTCATATTAGTGTTGTATTGTTGTATCTAGTGAAAAGCATGCTACATTGTGAGAAATAAAAGATGGCCGAGAGCCACATTGAAAAGAAGGAAAAAAGAGATGGCCAAAGGCCAAGGAAAACAAAAAGAGATAAAGGAAAGAAATAAGGCCAAATGCCTAAGTAAAAAATAGCAAAAAGTGCTTGAGTATGCCAAAGGCATAAGAGTGGAAAGGAAAAAATGAGAGAAGCACAAAGTGCTTGAAAAAAAAAGAGATGTAGCATGTTTAGTGGAATTGTATTCATTGTATTGCATGCATATGTGGTGATTACTTGTTCATGTCATTGGTCATTGACTACTTTCCATCATTCATCATTCATTATTAGCCTTCCATTCAACCCCTAAGTCCCCTAGATTTGGTTGTGTCATGCATGATAATGGGTGGAGAACTTAGAGCTATTACAAGCCTATGGTGATGGTCAAGTGCATTGAGCCAAAGAATGATCACAAGACCCTAGTTAGGCATTTTTCCTAACTTGAGTGAATGAGTGTAAACACTTTATCCGGTGAGGAAAAATCTCAATTGACACTCCTCCTTAAGCTTAGTTGCGTGTTAAACTTGCATTCGCTTTGTATTCTTAGATTTGGCCCATGCGATGTTTTAGGGAAAGGTTCAAGAAGATCAACTTATATGCTATGACAATTCCAAATGTCTTCATTATGCTTAATGATTAAGTTAGTCTTTTATATGACTTTGCCCGGAGTGCAAAGATTAAGTGTGGCGGATTTGATTGAACAAAATTTCATACCTTTAAGCATGTGCATTTGAGCTTAATTAGTGTGGTTTATTTGTTATATTTGATCATTATTGGTACATTTTCATGCGCATGCTTATGTGTAAATATTTGAAGAATAATAGCCTTATTACTTGCATTTCATGAAACCAAGGGTATTTTGGTCATTTTGACTATGTGATGTGTTTTTCATGTAGGGGGGTCCCAAGTGGGCCCCACACACCCTTGGTGGAGCTTCAGTGGAGATAACTTGGCAAGGAGGAAGGCTAGATGACTTGTACTCAAAGTCACATCCGGATGCAGGTTCACATCCGGAAGCATACTCACATCATGATGCAAGTTCACATCCGGAAGCAAAGTTACATCCGGAAGCTGAGCCACTTGAGGAAGGGAACTTACATCCGGAAGCGGATGCACATCCGGAAGTGAATGCTCTTGAGCTTGCTCTTGGCATTCTGAAGCTTAAGCCCATCCGTCAGCGAGTACAAGAGTCAGACTGCACAATGATCAGAAATGTCAGCTACTTTTCAGAAGTCTTTTGTGCAGAGTAAATTTAAGGCAAAGTCAGCCCTGCAGCTTGAAGGTACTTGGGGAGCATCTTTCCAAATGAGGCAAAATTGGCGCCAAGGTCAAATTCAAATCTGGAGGCCTCATTAAGGGCAATTTTGGAAGCACAATCATTTGGAGAAAAAGGAGAAACCTTTAGAAATGCATGGAGATGAGATCTAGTCCACATTCATCCTAACCTTTCACTAAATACCAAAAATACCCTTGGGCGATAATTCCAAAGTTACTCACCACTATAAAAGCTCAAATGTAACTAACTCTCAGACACTTATCTCATCTCACTTCCACTTTCTCTCTCATCTAACAAACTCTCTAAACTCCATCTTCATCTTCTTCACTTCGTAATCTCTGCCATGTCCAGAACCTCATACTTACCTTCATCCGCCTCCATCTCCATGAGTGGCTAGATCGCCTATCCTTCTTCTCCAAGGAAAAGTGCTTGAAGAATCAACCTATGGCTTCATATGCTTGTAATTTTCTCTTTTAGGTTTCAAGCTATATGTACATTTTTGTCTATGTATGTTTAGATCTAGGCTTACATAGGTTAGAGCATCTCTATTTTAGGTGTTCTACTTTATGTTAGCTTGAAATCTCTCTTGATTGTTAAGGACATGAAAACCGAGGCTTAATTCTTGTAATTTCATTCATGTATGTGTGTGCGATTAGCTCCTCTTACATTTGTGGAATGAATTTGTTTCCTAAATACTAGATCTAGTGTTTAGAGTTGCTTTTGGTATGTTCTTGGCTTGAAAGAGCTTAAGGCTTAATTAAATTAGTTAAACTCTTGTAGATTTCTTTGATTAAAGAGTTCTCAAGGATTTAACTAGTTTATATTAAGTGAAACAAGTATATGAAGTCCGATTAAACAAAAGCACTAAGTACTTGGAGAAGGAGGTACCTCTCATTCATACTTTCACATCTTTTATTTCGTTAGTAGTTGTTTTTGTTAAATTTAGTTGTAGATATAAACACACACTCAAACCGTTGTTAATTTGCATGACTTAAATACTTGAAATTAGCTAGATAACCTGAACCGTGGAAAGACCTGTACTCACCGCTGTCTTCATAGTGGATTAGAGTATTGTATTAATTTTGATTGACCTGTTAGGCGACAAATAGGTTAAATCACTCTGCCACCATATGTCGCTGCTGGTTTCTAAGAGAGGAGAGAAAAGATGATGGGATGAAAGAGAGAGAGAGATAGAGAGTAAGAGATGTGGTGAAAAGATCTTTATTAGGAAGAGCAAACTGACCAGATTGATATCAAAAGCCACCAAGAAGTAACATTTTTTATATTAAAGTTCTCAATTTGAGCACCAAACTTACAGCAAACCACACCAGTTGGTTTAACCCTATGTTTTATTTTATTTTATTTATTAGGGTATTTTGGACTTTTCATGTACCTCAGAATAGTTATGTATTACTTTTGTTCCTTGACCAATAGTTATGTATCATTTTTGGGCCTTCGCCCTTTATTTTATTTATTAGGGCATTTTGGACTTTTCATGTCCAATTTTATTGTCATATTAGTGAAAATATCATTTTTGATCCCAAGTAAAAGTTAGATATCATTGATGTACCTCAGAATAGTTATGTATTACTTTTGTTCCTTGGCCAATAGTTATGTATCATTTTTGGGCCTTCGCCCTTTGATCTTTGTAATCTCCTTTTTGGGTTTTAACGCCCAAACTATCTCAAGTGTGATACTTTTGGGCAACAAACAACAAAAGTTTTTCAAATGCCCCACCAAAACAAGTTTTAAGCCCAATTGCTCGTTTTAGGCCCAAAAGAAACCCATGTTTGGTTTTTTATCTTTGTAATTTCCTTTTTGGGTTTTAGCGCCCAAAGTATATAAAGTGGGATACTTTTGGGCAACAAACACCAAAAGTCTCTCAACCGACCCACCAAAACAAGTTTTAAGCCCAATTGCTCGTTTTAGCAACATAAGGAACGCAAGTTCGGTTTTTGATCTTTGTAATCTCCTTTTAGGGTTTTCGGCGCCCAAAGTATCTCAAGCGTGATACTTTTGATCAACAAACACCAAAAGTATGTCAAATGCCCCACCAAAACAAGTTTTAAGCCCAATTGCTCGTTTTAGCAACATAAGGAACGCAAGTTCGGTTTTTGATATTTGTAATCTCCTTTTTGGGTTTTTGGCGCCCAAAGTATCTCAAGTGTGATACTTTTGGTCAACAAACACCAGAGGTTTGTCAAATGCCCCACCAAAACATGTTTTAAGTCCAATTGCTCGTTTTAGCAACATAACGAACACAAGTTTGGTTTTCAATCTTTGTAATCTCCTTTATGGGTTTTATCGCCCAAAGCATCTCAAGTGTGATACTTTTGGTCAAAAAACACCAAAGTTTTTCAAATGCCCCACCAAAACAAGTTTTAATCCCAATTGGTCGTTTTAGGTCCAAATGAAACACAAGTTTTGTTTTTGATCTTTGTAATCTCCTTTTTGGGTTTTAACGCCCAAAGTATCTCAAGTGTGATATTTTTGTGCGCAACAAACAACAAAAGTTTTTCAAATGCCCCACCAAAACAAGTTTTATGCCCAATTGGTCGTTTTAGGCCCAAATGAAACGCAAGTTTGGTTTTTAATCTTTGTAATCTCCTTTTTGGGTTTTAGCGCCCAAAGTAATTCAAGTGAGATACTTTTGAGCAACAAACAACAAAAGTTTTTCAAATGCCCCACCAAAACAAGTTTTAAGCCCAATTGCTCGTCTTAGCAACATAAGAAACGCAGGTCTGGTTTTGATCTTTGTAATCTCCTTTTTTTGATTTAGCACCCAAAGTATCTCAAGTGTGATACTTTTGGTCAACAAAAAGCAAAAGTTTGTCAAATGCCCCACCAAAACAAGTTTTAAGCCCAATTGCTCGTTTTAGAAACATAAGGAACACAAGTTTGGTTTTTGATCTTTGAATCTCCTTTTTGGGTTTTAGCGCCCAAAGTATCTCAAGTGTGATACTTTTGGGCAACAAACAACAAAAGTTTTTCAAATGCCCCACCAAAACAAATCTTAAGCCCAATTGGTCGTTTTAGGTCCAAAAGAAACGCATGTTTGGTTTTTTATCTTTGTAATTTCCTTTTTGGGTTTTAGCGCCCAAAGTATATCAAGTGTGATACTTTTGGGCAACAAAAACCAAAAGTCTCTTAACCGACCCACCAAAACAAGTTTTAAGCCCAATTGATCGTTTTAGCAACATAAGGAACGCAAGTTCGGTTTTTAATCTTTGTAATCTCCTTTTTGGGTTTTTGCGCCCAATGTATCTCAAGTGTGATACTTTTGGTCAACAAACACCAAAAGTTTGTCAAATGCCCCACCAAAACAAGTTTTAAGCCCCATTGCTCGTTTTAGCAACATAAGAAACGCAGGTCTGGTTTTGATCTTTGTAATCTCCTTTTTGGGATTTAGCGCCCAAAGTATCTCAAGTGTGATACTTTTGGTCAATAAACACCAAAGGTTTGTCAAATGCCCCACCAAAACATGTTTTAAGCTCAATTGCTCGTTTTAGCAACATAACGAATACAAGTGTGGTTTTCAATCTTTGTAATCTCCTTTTTGGGTTTTAGCGCCAAAACATCTCAAGTGTGATACTTTTGGTCAAAAAACACCAAAAGTTTTTCAAATGCCCCACCAAAACAAGTTTTGAGCCCAATTGGTCGTTTTAGGCCCAAATGAAACACAAGTTTGTTTTTGATCTTTGGAATCTCGTTTTTGAGTTTTAGCGCCCAAAGTATCTCAACTGTGATACTTTTGTGCAACAAACAACAAAAGTTTTTGAAATGCCCTCCAAAACAAGTTTTTAGCCCGATTGCTCGTTTTAGGCCCAAAAGAAATGCAAGTTTGGTTTTTGATCTTTGTAATCTCCTTTTTGGTTTTTAGCGCCCAAAGTATCTCAAGTGTGATACTTTTGGCAACAAACACCGAAAGTCTCTCAACCGACCCACCAAAACAAGTTTTAAGCCCAATTGCTCGTTTTAGCAACATAAGGAACGCAAGTTCAGTTTTTGATCTTTGTAATCTCCTTTTTGGGTTTTTGGCGCCCAAAGTATCTCAAGTGTGATACTTTTGGTCAACAAACACCAAAAGTTTGTCAAATGCCCCACCAAAACAAGTTTTAACCCAATGGCTCGTTTTAGCAACATAAGAAACGAATGTCTGGTTTTTGATCTTTGTAATCTCCTTTTTGGGATTTAGCGCCCAAAGTATCTCAAGTGTGATACTTTTGTCAACAAACACCAAAGGTTTGTCAAATGCCCCACCAAAACATGTTTTAAGCCCAATTGCTCGTTTTAGCAACATAACGAACACAAGTTTGGTTTTCAATCTTTGTAATCTCCTTTTTAGGTTTTAGCGCCCAAAGCCTCTCAAGTGTGATACTTTTGGTCAAAAAACACCAAAAGTTTTTCAAATGCCCCACCAAAACAAGTTTTAAGACCAATTGCTCGTTTTAGCAACATAAGGAACGCAAGTTCGGTTTTTGAACTTTGTAATCTCCTTTTTGGTTTTAGCGCCCAAAGTATCTCAAGTGTGATAATTTTGGGCAACAAACACCAAAAGTTTGTCAAATGATCCACGACAACAAGTTTTAAGCCTAATTCTCATTTAGAAACATACGGAATGCAAGTTCGGTTTTTTATCTTGGTAATCTCCTTTTTGGGTTTTTGGCCCAAAGTATCTCAAGTGTGATACTTTTGGTCAACATACACCAAAAGTTTGTCAAATGCTTCACCAAAACAAGTGCTAAACCAATTGCTCGTTTTAGCAACATAAGAAACGCATGTCTGGTTTTTGATCTTTGTAATCTCCTTTTTGTGATTTAGCGCCCAAAGTATCTCAAGTGTGATACTTTTTAGTCAACAAACACCAAAGGTTTGTCAAATACCCCACCAAAACATGTTTTAAGCCCAATTGCTCGTTTTAGCAACATAACGAACACAAGTTTGGTTTTCAATCTTTGTAATCTCCTTTTTGGGTTTTAGCGCCCAAAGCATCTCAAGTGTGATACTTTTGGTCAAAAAACACCAAAAGTTTTTCAAATGCCCAACCAAAACAAATTTTGAGCCCAATTGCTCGTTTTAGGCCCAAATGAAACACAAGTTTTGCTTTTGATCTTTGTAATCTCGTTTTTGGGTTTCAGCGCCCAAAGTATCTCAAGTGTGATACTTTTGTGCAACAAACAACAAAAGTTGTTCAAATGCCCCACCAAAACAAGTTTTAAGCCCAATTGCTCGTTTTAGGCCCAAATGAAACGCAAGTTTGGTTTTTGATCTTTGTAATCTCCTTTTTGGGTTTTAGCACCCAAAGTATCTCAAGTGTACTACTTTTGGTCAACAAACACCAAAAGTTTGTCAAATGCCCCACCAAAACAAGTTTTAAGCCCAATTGCTCGTTTTAGCAACATAAGGAACACAAGTTTGGTTTTCGATCTTTGTAATCTCCTTTTTGGGTTTTAGCGCCGAAAGTATCTCAACTGTGATACTTTTGGTCAACAAACACCAAAACTTTGTCAAATGCCCCACCAAAACAAGTTTTAAGCCCAATTGCTCGTTTTAGGCTAAAAGAAACGCAAGTTTGGTTTTGGATCTTTGTAATCTCCTTTTTGGGTTTTAGCGCCCAAAGTATATCAAGTGTGATACTTTTAGTCAACAAACACCAAAAGATTGTCAAATGCCCCACCAAAACAAGTTTTAAGCCCAATTGCTCGTTTTAGGCCTAAAAGAAACGCAAGTTTGGTTTTTGATCTTTGTAATCTACTTTTTGGGTTTTAGCGCCCAAAGTATCTCAAGTGTGATACTTTTGGTCAACAATCACCAAAGGTTTGTCAAATGTCGCACCAAAACAAGTTTTAAGCCTAATTGCTCGTTTTAGCAACATAAGGAACGCAAGTTTGGTTTTCAATCTTTGTAATCTCATTTTTGGGTTTTAACGCCGAAGTATCTCAACTGTGATACTTTTGGTCAACAAACACCAAAAGTTTGTCAAATGCCCCACCAAAACAAGTTTTAAGCCCAATTGCTCATTTTAGGCCTAAAAGAAACGCAAGTTTGGTTTTTGATCTTTGTAATCTCCTTTTTGGGTTTTAGCGCCCAAAGTATCTCAAGTGTGATACTTTTGGTCAACAATCACCAAAGGTTTTTCAAATGTCGCACCAAAACAAGTTTTAAGCCTAATTGCTCGTTTTAGCAACATAAGGAACGCAAGTTTGGTTTCAATCTTTGTAATCTCATTTTTGGGTTTTAGCGCCGAAAGTATCTCAAGTGTGATACTTTTGGTCAACAAACACTAAACTTTGTCAAATGCCCCACCAAAACAAGTTTTAAGCCCAATTGCTCGTTTTAGGCCTAAAAGAAACGCAAGTTTGGTTTTGGATCTTTGTAATCTCCTTTTGGGTTTTAGCGCCCAAAGTATCTCAAGTGTGATACTTTTGGTCAACAAACACCAAAAGATTGTCAAATGCCCCACCAAAACAAGTTTTAAGCCCAATTGCTCGTTTTAGGCCTAAAAGAAACGCAAGTTTGGTTTTTGATCTTTGTAATCTCCTTTTTGGGTTTTAGCGCCCAAAGTATCTCAAGTGTGATACTTTTGGTCAACAAACACCAAAGGTTTGTCAAATGCCCCACCAAAACAAGTTTTAAGCCCAATTGCTCGTTTTAGCAACATAAGGAACGCAAGTTTGGTTTTCGATCTTTGTAATCTCCTTTTTGGGTTTTAGGGCTCAAAGTATCTCAAGTGTGGTACTTTTGGTCAACAAACACCAAAAGTTTGTCAAATGCCCCACCAAAACAAGTTTTAAGCCCAATTGCTCGTTTTAGGCCTAAAGAAACGCAAGTTTGGTTTTTGATCTTTGTAATCTCCTTTTTGGTTTTTAGCGCCCAAAGTATCTCAAGTGTGATACTTTTGGTCAACAAACACCAAAGGTTTTTCAAATGCCCCACCAAAACAAGTTTTAAGCCTAATTGCTCGTTTTAGCAACATAAGGAACGCAAGTTTGGTTTTCAATCTTTGTAATCTCATTTTGGGTTTTAGCGCCGAAAGTATCTCAAGTGTGATACTTTTGGTCAACAAACACCAAAACTTTGTCAAATGCCCCACCAAAACAAGTTTTAAGCCCAATTGCTCGTTTTAGGCCAAAAAGAAACGCAAGTTTGGTTTTGGATCTTTGTAATCTACTTTTTGGGTTTTAGCGCCCAAAGTATCTCAAGTGTGATACTTTTAGTCAACAAACACCAAAAGATTGTCAAATGCCCCACCAAAACAAGTTTTAAGCCCAATTGCTCGTTTTAGGCCTAAAAGAAACGCAAGTTTGGTTTTTGATCTTTGTAATCTCCTTTTTGGGTTTTAGCGCCCAATGTATCTCAAGTGTGATACTTTTGGTCAACAAACACCAAAGGTTTGTCAAATGCCCCACCAAAACAAGTTTTAAGCCCAATTGCTCGTTTTAGCAACATAAGGAACACAAGTTTGCTTTTCGATCTTTGTAATATCCTTTTTGGGTTTTAGGGCTCAAAGTATCTCAAGTGTGGTAGTTTTGGTCAACAAACACCAAAAGTTTGTCAAATGCCCCACCAAAACAAGTTTTAAGCCCAATTGCTCGTTTTAGGCCTAAAAGAAACGCAAGTTTGGTTTTTGATCATTGTAATCTCCTTTTTGGGTTTTAGCGCCCAAAGTATCTCAAGTGTGATACTTTTAGTCAACAAACACCAAAAAATTGTCAAATGCCCCACCAAAACAAGTTTTAAGCCCAATTGCTCGTTTTAGGCCTAAAAGAAACGCAAGTTTGGTTTTTGATCTTTGTAATCTCCTTTTTTTGTTTTAGCGCCCAAAGTATCTCAAGTGTGATACTTTTGGTCAACAATCACCAAAGGTTTGTCAAATGTCGCACCAAAACAAGTTTTAAGCCTAATTGATCGTTTTAGCAACATAAGGAACGCAAGTTTGGTTTTCAATCTTTGTAATCTCATTTTTGGGTTTTAGAGCCGAAAGTATCTCAACTGTGATACTTTTGGTCAACAAACACCAAAACTTTGTCAAATGCCCCACCAAAACAAGTTTTAAGCCCAATCGCTCGTTTTAGGCCTAAAAGAAACGCAACTTTGGTTTTTGATCTTTGTAATCTCCTTTTTGGGTTTTAGCGCCCAAAGTATCTCAAGTGTGATACTTTTGGTCAACAATCACCAAAGGTTTGTCAAATTTCGCACCAAAACAAGTTTTAAGCCTAATTGCTCGTTTTAGCAACATAAGGAACGCAAGTTTGGTTTTCAATCTTTGTAATCTCATTTTTGGGTTTTAGCGCCGAAAGTATCTCAACTGTGATACTTTTGGTCAACAAACACCAAAACTTTGTCAAATGCCCCACCAAAACAAGTTTTAAGCCCAATTGCTCGTTTTAGGCCTAAAAGAAACGCAAGTTTGGATTTTGATCATTGTAATCTCCTTTTTGGGTTTTAGCGCCCAATGTATCTCAAGTGTGATACTTTTGGTCAACAAACACCAAAGGTTTGTCAAATGCCCCACCAAAAAGAGTTTTAAGCCCAATTGCTCGTTTTAGCAACATAAGGAACGCAAGTTTGGTTTTCGATCTTTCTAATCTCCTTTTAGGGTTTTAGCGCCCACAGTATCTCAAGTGTGCTACTTTTGGTCAACAAACACCAAAAGTTTTTCAAATGCCCCACCAAAACAAGTTTTCAGCCCAATTGCTCGTTTTAGCAACATAAGGAACACAAGTTTGGTTTTCGATCTTTGTAATCTCCTTTTTGGGTTTTAGAGCCGAAAGTATCTCAACTGTGATACTTTTGGTCAACAAACACCAAAACTTTGTCAAATGCCCCACCAAAACATGTTTTAAGCCCAATTGCTCATTTTAGGCCTAAAAGAAACGCAAGTTTGGTTTTTGATCTTTGTAATCTCCTTTTTTTGTTTTAGCGCCCAAAGTATCTCAAGTGTGATACTTTTGGTCAACAAACACCAAAAGTTTGTCAAATGCCCCACCAAAACAAGTTTTAAGCCCAATTGCTCGTTTTAGCAACATAAGGAACGCAAGTTTGGTTTTCGATCTTTGTAATCTCCTTTTCGGTTTTAGCGCCGAAAGTATCTCAACTGTGATACTTTTGGTCAACAAACACCAAAACTTTGTCAAATGCCCCACCAAAACAAGTTTTAAGCCCAATTGCTCCTTTTAGGCCTAAAAGAAACGCAAGTTTGGTTTTTGATCTTTGTAATCTCCTTTTTGGTTTTAGCGCCAAAGTATCTCAAGTGTGATACTTTTGGACACCAAAAGTTTGTCAAATGCCCCACCAAAACAAGTTTTAAGCCCAATTGCTCGTTTTAGCAACATAAGGAACGCAAGTTTGGTTTTCGATCTTTGTAATCTCCTTTTTGGTTTTAGGGCTCAAAGTATCTCAAGTGTGATATTTTGGTCAACAAACACCAAAGTTTGTCAAATGCCCCACCAAAAGAGTTTTAAGCCCAATTGCTCGTTTTAGCAACATAAGGAACGCAAGTTTGGTTTTCGATCTTTGTAATCTCCTTTTTGGGTTTTAGCGCCCAAGTATCTCAAGTGTGCTACTTTTGGTCAACAAACACCAAAAGTTTTTCAAATGCCCCACCAAAACAAGTTTTAAGCCCAATTGCTCGTTTTAGCAACATAAGGAACACAAGTTTGGTTTTCGATCTTTGTAATCTCCTTTTTGGGTTTAGCGCCGAAAGTATCTCAACTGTGATACTTTTGGTCAACAAACACCAAAACTTTGTCAAATGCCCCACCAAAACAATGTTTTAAGCCCAATTGCTCGTTTTAGGCCTAAAAGAAACGCAAGTTTGGTTTTTGATCTTTGTAATCTCCTTTTTGGGTTTTAGCGCCAAAGTATCTCAAGTGTGATACTTTTGGTCAACAAACACCAAAAGTTTGTCAAATGCCCCACCAAAACAAGTTTTAAGCCCAATTGCTCGTTTTAGCAACATAAGGAACGCAAGTTTGGTTTTCGATCTTTGTAATCTCCTTTTTGGTTTTAGCGCCGAAAGTATCTCAAGTGTGATACTTTTGGTCAACAAACACCAAAACTTTGTCAAATGCCCCACCAAAACAAGTTTTAAGCCCAATTGCTCTTTTAGGCCTAAAAGAAACGCAAGTTTGGTTTTTGATCTTTGTAATCTCCTTTTTGGGTTTTAGCGCCCAAAGTATCTCAAGTGTGATACTTTTGGACACACAAAAGTTTGTCAAATGCCCCACCAAAACAAGTTTTAAGCCCAATTGCTCGTTTTAGCAACATAAGGAACGCAAGTTTGGTTTTTCGATCTTTGTAATCTCCTTTTTGGTTTTAGCGCCAAAGTATCTCAAGTGTGATACTTTTGGTCAACAAACACCAAAGTTTTGTCAAATGCCCCACCAAAACAAGTTTTAAGCCCAATTGCTCGTTTTAGGCCTAAAAAAACGCAAGTTTGGTTTTGATCTTTGTAATCTCCTTTTTGGTTTTAGCGCCCAAAGTATCTCAAGTGTGCTACTTTGGTCAACAAACACCAAAATTTGTCAAATGCCCCACCAAAACAAGTTTTAAGCCCAATTGCTCGTTTTAGCAACATAAGGAACGCAAGTTTGGTTTCGATCTTTGTAATCTCCTTTTTGGGTTTTAGCGCCCAAAGTATCTCAAGTGTGATACTTTTGGTCAACAAACCACCAAAATTGTTCAAATGCCCAAAAACAAGTTTTAAGCCAATTGCTCGTTTTAGGCCTAAGAACGCAAGTTTGGTTTTGATCTTGTAATCTCTTTTTGGTTTTAGCGCCCAAAGTATCTCAAGTGTGATACTTTTGGTGTCACAAACAAAAATTTGTCAAATGCCCCACCAAAACAAGTTTTAAGCCCAATTGCTCGTTTTAGGCCTAAAGAAACGCAAGTTTGGTTTTTGATCTTTGTAATCTCCTTTTTGGGTTTTAGCGCCCAAAGTATCTCAAGTGTGATACTTTTGGTCAACAAACACCAAAAGTTTGTCAAATGCCCCACCAAAACAAGTTTTAAGCCCAATTGCTCGTTTTAGCATAAGGAACGCAAGTTTGGTTTTGATCTTTGTAATCTCCTTTTTGGGTTTTAGCGCCCAAAGTATCTCAAGTGTGATACTTTTGGTCAACAAACACCAAAACTTTGTCAAATGCCCCACAAAACAAGTTTTAAGCCCAATTGCTCGTTTTAGGCCTAAGAAACGCAAGTTTGGTTTTTGATCTTTGTAATCTCCTTTTTGGTTTTTAGCGCCCAATGTATCTCAAGTGTGATACTTTTGGTCAACAAACACCAAAGGTTTTCAAATGCCCCACCAAAACAGTTTTAAGCCCAATTGCTCGTTTTAGCAACATAAGAAGCAAGTTTGGTTTTCGATCTTTGTAATCTCCTTTTTGGGTTTTAGCGCCAAAGTATCTCAAGTGTGATACTTTTGGTCAACAAACACCAAAGGTTTGTCAAATGCCCCACCAAAACAAGTTTTAAGCCCAATTGCTCGTTTTAGCAACATAAGGAACGCAAGTTTGGTTTTCGATCTTTGTAATCTCCTTTTTGGGTTTTAGCGCCCAAAGTATCTCAAGTGTGATACTTTTGGTCAACAAACACCAAACTTTGTCAAATGCCCCACCAAAACAAGTTTTAAGCCCAATTGCTCGTTTTAGGCCAAAAAGAAACGCAAGTTTGGTTTTTGATCTTTGTAATCTCCTTTTTGGTTTTAGCGCCCAAAGTATCTCAAGTGTGATACTTTTGGTCAACAAACACCAAAGATTTGTCA
The DNA here is from genome assembly GCA_029929735.1 of Mimosa pudica. Lineage (NCBI taxonomy): Eukaryota > Viridiplantae > Streptophyta > Magnoliopsida > Fabales > Fabaceae > Mimosa > Mimosa pudica. The sequence goes on from JAKELP010000044.1 coordinate 10,252,220, forward strand.
AATGCCCCACCAAAACAAGTTTTAAGCCCAATTGCTCGTTTTAGGCCTAAAAGAAACGCAAGTTTGGTTTTTGATCTTTGTAATCTCCTTTTTGGGTTTTAGCGCCCAAAGTATCTCAAGTGTGATACTTTTGGTCAACAAACACCAAAGTTTGTCAAATGCCCCACCAAAACAAGTTTTAAGCCCAATTGCTCGTTTTAGCAACATAAGGAACGCAAGTTTGGTTTTCGATCTTTGTAATCTCCTTTTTGGGTTTTAGGGCTCAAAGTATCTCAAGTGTGGTACTTTTGGTCAACAAACACCAAAAGTTTGTCAAATGCCCCACCAAAACAAGTTTTAACCCAATTGCTCGTTTTAGGCCTAAAAGAAACGCAAGTTTGGTTTTTGATCTTTGTAATCTCCTTTTTGGGTTTTAGCGCCCAAAGTATCTCAAGTGTGATACTTTTAGTCAACAAACACCAAAAATTGTCAAATGCCCCACCAAAACAAGTTTTAAGCCCAATTGCTCGTTTTAGGCCTAAAAGAAACGCAAGTTTGGTTTTTGATCTTTGTAATCTCCTTTTTTTGTTTTAGCGCCCAAAGTATCTCAAGTGTGATACTTTTGGTCAACAAACACCAAAGGTTGTCAAATGCCCCACCAAAACAAGTTTTAAGCCCAATTGCTCGTTTTAGCAACATAAGGACACAAGTTTGGTTTTCAATCTTTGTAATCTCCTTTTTGGGTTTTAGCGCCGAAAGTATCTCAAGTGTGATACTTTTGGTCAACAAACACCAAAACTTTGTCAAATGCCCCACCAAAACAAGTTTTAAGCCCAATTGCTCGTTTTAGGCCTAAAAGAACGCAAGTTTGGTTTTGATCTTTGTAATCTCCTTTTTGGGTTTTAGCGCCCAAAGTATCTCAAGTGTGATACTTTTGGTCAACAAACACCAAAGGTTTGTCAAATGCCCCACCAAAACAAGTTTTAAGCCCAATTGCTCGTTTTAGCAACATAAGGAACGCAAGTTTGGTTTTCAATCTTTGTAATCTCCTTTTTGGGTTTTAGCGCGAAAGTATCTCAAGTGTGATACTTTTGGTCAACAAACACAACTTTGTCAAATGCCCCACCAAAACAAGTTTTAAGCCCAATTGCTCGTTTTAGGCATAAAAGAACGCAAGTTTGGTTTTTGATCTTTGTAATCTCCTTTTTGGGTTTAGCAGGCCAAGTATCTCAAGTGTGATACTTTTGGTCAACAAACACCAAAGTTTGTCAAATGCCCCACCAAAAAAGTTTTAAGCCCAATTGCTCGTTTTAGGCACATAAGGAACGCAAGTTTGGTTTTCGATCTTTGTAATCTCCTTTTAGGTTTTAGCGCCCACAGTATCTCAAGTGTGCTACTTTTGGTCAACAAACACCAAAGTTTTTCAAATGCCCCACCAAAACAGTTTTAAGCCCAATTGCTCGTTTTAGCAACATAAAGAACACAAGTTTGGTTTTCGATCTTTGTAATCTCCTTTTTGGGTTTTAGCGCCAAAGTATCTCAAGTGTGATACTTTTGGTCAACAAACACCAAAAGTTTGTCAAATGCCCCACCAAAACAAGTTTTAAGCCCAATTGCTCGTTTTAGGCCTAAGAAAACGCAAGTTTGGTTTTTGATCTTTGTAATCTCCTTTTTGTTGTTTTAGCGCCCAAAGTATCTCAAGTGTGATACTTTTGGTCAACAAACACCAAAATTTGTCAAATGCCCCACCAAAACAAGTTTTAAGCCCAATTGCTCGTTTTAGCAACATAAGGAACGCAAGTTTGGTTTTCGATCTTTGTAATCTCCTTTTTGGGTTTTAGGGCTCAAAGTATCTCAAGTGTGATAGTTTTGGTCAACAAACACCAAAAGTTTGTCAAATGCCCACCAAAACAAGTTTTAAGCCCAATTGCTCGTTTTAGGACTAAAAGAAACGCAAGTTTGGTTTTTGATCTTTGTAATCTCCTTTTTGGGTTTTAGCACCCAAAGTATCTCAAGTGTGCTACTTTTGGTCAACAACACCAAAAGTTTTTCAAATGCCCCACCAAAACAAGTTTTAAGCCCAATTGCTCGTTTTAGCAACATAAGGAACCCAAGTTTGGTTTTCGATCTTTGTAATCTCCTTTTTGGGTTTTAGCGCCAAAAGTATCTCAACTGTGATACTTTTGGTCAACAAACACCAAACTTTGTCAAATGCCCCACCAAAACAAGTTTTTAAGCCCAATTGCTCGTTTTAGGCCTAAAAGAAACGCAAGTTTGGTTTTTGATCTTTGTAATCTCCTTTTTGGGTTTTAGCGCCCAAAGTATCTCAAGTGTGATACTTTTGGTCAACAAACACCAAAGGTTTGTGTCAAATGCCCCACCAAAACAGTTTTAAGCCCAATTGCTCGTTTTAGCAACAAAGGAACGCAAGTTTGGTTTTCGATCTTTGTAATCTCCTTTTTGGGTTTTAGCGCCCAAAGTATCTCAAGTGTGATACTTTTGGTCAACAAACACCAAAAGTTTTTCAAATGCCCCACCAAAACAAGTTTTAAGCCCAATTGCTCGTTTTAGCAACATAAGGAACAAGTTTGGTTTTCGATCTTTGTAATCTCCTTTTTGGGTTTTAGCGCCCAAAGTATCTCAAGTGTGATACTTTTGGTCAACAAACACCAACTTTTGTCAAATGCCCCACCAAAACAAGTTTTAAGCCCAATTGCTCGTTTTAGCCTAAAAGAAACGCAAGTTTGGTTTTGATCTTTGTAATCTCCTTTTTGGGTTTTAGCGCCCAAAGTATCTCAAGTGTGATACTTTTGGTCAACAAACACCAAAAGTTTGTCAAATGCCCCACCAAACAAGTTTTAAGCCCAATTGCTCGTTTAGCAACTAAAAGAAACGCAAGTTTGGTTTTCGATCTTTGTAATCTCCTTTTTGGGTTTTAGCGCCCAAAGTATCTCAAGTGTGATACTTTTGGTCAACAACACCAAAGTTTGTCAAATGCCCCACCAAAACAAGTTTTAAGCCCAATTGCTCGTTTTAGCCATAAGAACGCAAGTTTGGTTTTCGATCTTTGTAATCTCCTTTTTGGGTTTTAGCGCCCAAGTATCTCAAGTGTGATACTTTTGGTCAACAAACACCAAAAGTTTGTCAAATGCCCACCAAAACAAGTTTTAAGCCCAATTGCTCGTTTTAGGCCTAAAAGAAACGCAAGTTTGGTTTTGATCTTTGTAATCTCCTTTTTGGGTTTTAGCGCCCAAGTATCTCAAGTGTGATACTTTTGGTCAACAACACCAAAAGTTGTCAAATGCCCCCACCAAAACAAGTTTTAAGCCCAATTGCTCGTTTTAGGCAACATAAGGAACGCAAGTTTGGTTTTCGATCTTTAATCTCTTTTTTGGGTTTTAGCGCCCAAGTATCTCAAGTGTGATACTTTTGGTCACAATCACCAAAGTTTGTCAAATGCCCACCAAAACAAGTTTTAAGCCCAATTGCTCGTTT